>PVIC010000620.1:0-114338 GCA_004025085.1 Thryonomys swinderianus | reverse complement strand
TTTTTTAATTGAATTCTTTATTGGTACATTTTATAGACAGCTCACAATCACACTCAACATGGGGGAATTTGTATCAGTATATGACACAAGTTAATTCTCATTTTTACCCATATCCCTACCCACCCTACAAGCCCCGCCCCCTATATACATGTTCTTACTTTTTCTTTCCAAATCATATTTATTCTTTCCCCTCATTACATTCCCCTGCAAAATTCCCTCTGAATATTTCCTATTTCATAAGACATATCATGTATTCTGGAACTCATTTATATCTACAGGCTCTCATATCAGAGAAAAGATATGGTATTTACATATCTGTGATCCATTTTTTTTTTCACTTACTAGTGTGTCTTCAAGGTGTGTCTATTTGGACATAAATGAATAAAATTTGTCATTCTTTATGGCAGAGTACACAGTAGAGAGATTATACATAGTCACTATATACTTTATATTGCAAAACACAAGAAGGAAGAATTGTGAATATTTTCAGTATAAAAAGTGATAGAGCCGAGCGTGGTGGCTCACGCCTGTGATCCCAGCACTCGGGAGGCAGAGGCAGGAGGATTGCTGAGTTCAAGGCTTGCCTACATAGTGAGCTCAGGGCCAGCCTGAACTACAAAGTGAGACCCTGTCTCAAAAAAGTGATAGATGTGTGATAATATGAATATGCTGTATTTAATGAAAATGCATACATGTATTGAAGTATTATAGCACTCCATTACTATGTACCACTTTGACTTTATATGTTACAAAATTAAAATATTTCAGATGTCAACACACACAAGGGCACAGAAAGGGACAGAGAGAGATTACTGACTGCTTACACCCAGTATATTTCAGTAATAAACAAAATAAAAAATAATAAATTTTTCAATTTTTATATCAGTCTGAATAGAGTGAGTCTTTCTCCCCTAATAATTATACTATGGTAAAATTTTTAAACCAAAACTACTCATTTCTTCTCCTGTTCTTTGTATTTTATGACTTGGTTTTTACACTTCTCAAAGATCCAAACTAACTCGTACCTACCACCTTAAATGAAAGGCAGCAGAACCAAAATCTCCCATCTAAGTTTTAATGCTATGCTTCAGAACTGAAATATTCTGAAATGTCTCTGCTCACTTTCACATACACAAGACCCAGTTACATAGCTGGCTACAAGGTATAAAACTAATTTTATATATGTCTCAAATAGCCAGATGGAAGAATAATAGGAAGGACTAAAAAAAGTCACTAATGGCAACCGTGTTTATAGGAAGAGATCTTTCGGGAACATATGGACTCCAAGATTAGAGCAGGGTGGGTGAGCTTCGGTGGCTTCTCGCTTAATTATTTATATAATTCTGCAAGAACACCGCCACCCAAGCTTATGGGCTAATTGCTGAGAACTGATTGCACCTGTCTACCTAATCCAGGAAGAGTAGTCACATGCGTGGAGAAGCAGATGTTCCTGAACAGTACACTACAGATTGTTGGATCTACAAGATCCACCAGCTGGAAGTCTGTACTTCAGGACATACTCATAAATGAAACAAATAGGCCACAAATGTGGAAATAACATAGCTGCTCTCTGGTATGAGAAACTGAAGTTGTTAATGAGTTCTAGAATGTATGATGGTTATTGTGAAATAGAAAATATTCAAAGGGAAATATAGTGGAGGTGTGACTCATGAGGGGTAAAGAAAAAATGTGATGGTAATAAAAAAGGGAAGTAAAACATGTATTTAGAGAGGGGAGTTGTGAGGTGGGTACAGGAACAGAAAAAAATGGGAATTAGATTGTGTCATATACTGGTACAAATTCCCAATATCGAGAGTGATCATGATATGATGTGTATATAGTGTATCAATAAAGGTAAAAATTAAAAAATATATATATATATTATACAAAAAAGCCAGGCGTGGTGGCTCATGACTGTAATCCCAACACTCGGGAGGCAGAGGTAGGAGGATTGCTAAATTTGAGGCTTGCCTGGATTACATAGTGAGCTCAGGGCAGCCTGAACTACAAAGTGAGACTCTAACTAAATATATATATATATATATATATATATATATATATATATATATATATATATATATTTGTGTATATGTATAAATATATATGATATTTTCATGTATGTAAAATGATCAGGCAAAATTGAGTCATGTGGTTACTGGAGAAATACTGGAGGAATACCACATGCTTTATAATCTCCAGTTAGGCTTACTTGGATATACTTGATCTCCTTATCCAGATTAAATAAATTATCATCACATTTAGATATGTATGATCAATAAGATCTAGAGACAGGCTTTTGTGTGTCCTCCTAGTATAAATCCAAGATAAAGCATATACAGATACATTATTTTTTTTCAAATCAAGCATTAAGAAGTAAGATATGAGACATTTCTACAAAATAGGCCAACCATATATCTCTACTAAACAAGCAAAGGTACATATAAAAGGCTTTATTTTATTCTTCATGCTCAGTATCCCCTACATTTCAAAGTTAGCTTTAATAATTTTGCTTAATTCAGCAGAAATTTCATAGGCACTAACTAGTATTTTAAAATTAAAGCCATTTATTCAGCAGATGAAAAATTAGAGTTATTACTTATCTCATACATAATTCTACCAGTCATCCTGGTAGCAATCATTTCTTTCTATAATATCTCCTTTAAAAAAAGTCAATAATCTTTTCACCGAGGGTAATAACTTACACAGTGAATGTGAAAAGAGAGTTTGACTTCTTTGTGCAGCTAACTCACTGCCTTTTGTTAAGTATGTATGACTTCAAATCAGTGTAAAATGGCAGGCTAGTGGTTAAACAGTGTGCATTTCTGGGTCTAATTAATTCTACTATTTTATGCCAAAAATTCCATTAGTTTCCATTAAAGGTCTTGATGTAGTACAGACGCCTTTATGTTTTGTAGTTAAAACAATCAAACTTCGTTTCAAATTAAGGATTATATTGCAGAACTAAATGAATGCTCCTGTGGTTCCATAGCCCTGAATGAGTTACTCTCTTTTAACTGGGTACTCGGAATATGAGTTAACTCTAAAATGGTTATCCTGTAATACATCAACAGGATATTTATATCTGCAGGGACAGGCAACTGGTAAAAGGCAGTTAGAAGTCTGTCTTATGTATTACAATGTTATGGTAATATTGTAATTTGTTGTTGAAATGAAAATTTCACTAGAGTTACTGGAAATATTGGAAGCAGCAGTGTAGCCAAATTTAATATCATTATGCTCTTTGAGATTTATAGCTCTGTTTTTATGCTCCAGTAAAGATACCACATCCTAGGAATTAATTGTTAAGCTCCACAGTGCTCCTTCGGATCAGTAAATAATGGTACTTGTGTGCCCACTGGGTCTCAAGTCGCACCATAAGTATGTGATGAAAAATGGATCTTCTAATCACAAAGGAAATAAGTCATGCAAAACTGTAAAGGCATATCTGTATCCACTTCCAAAGGATAGGAAGGATCTGGGACTCTTTCTTATGGGTATCTAGTGTGTTTCTTTTGTCTCCTTTATTTAAAAAAATAAAATTGGGCTTATTGATACATTTTAAGTATATATTATGATCACATTCCTCAACGAGAATTTGTAACTGTACATGATGTATCTTGATTTTCATTTTTCCCACCTCCGCCCTCCCTTCAAGCCCCTACCCCTTAAAAACATAAGCTTTGTTTTTTTTCTTCAGATTTTTTCTTTCCTTTCTTTTCTTTCCCTGCCCCCCTCCCTAATACTCCTTCCCCTTTGAAGGCTATTTTATTTTTGTGTGTACAATTTGTACTAATCTTCATTTTTCTTTCCCTGTCCACAGGACAATATTTATTTGTATTGGATACCACAATTCTAACATGTAATATAAAAACGCAGTTTATTTTTTCCATTTACTACAGAGTGATAGCTAAAAGATTTTTCCTAAACTTTAGATTTCACTTAGAGTTAGGTTCTTAAATTACAAAAAATAATTTGAAGGCCCACTTAATATTACTGAACAACTAACTAGCATCAGTGCACTCCACGAAATGGATTTCATCAAAAGATCAATAATTTTCATCAATACTTGCTTCTGAAAGATGTTAATGCAATGAATGGGATTAAATTGCATTGATTCTAAAGAAAGAAACTTGTGATATTAATAAGATTTATTTTTAGTATTTCTGTGACAGTATGGTAAAACTCACTAATCCATTCCTAAGTCCAGTAAGATACCAAAGATAAACAGGAAAATATATATAATATTTTTAGGTTTAAATTTCAATTTGTTTTTCCTGACCAGTATTTCACATTACTTACGTCTCTCCTGAGAGGAATTTAATTTTAATAGCTTCTTAAAACTCTGAAATTAAAAAAATAATAATTTATATGTTCTATACATCAGGGGAAACACTTTTAAAGTGTTAAAATAAGTAATGTTTCTTGTAATCTTTATATGCAAATAATTATATTTAATTTCCAGGGGCATAACCAGCCTATATAAAGCAATAAAACTATTTCTATTTTTATAAATGTAGGGTTAAGTATGTAATTAAAGAGAATTATATACATAAGTGGATATAGACATGAGAAAATTTCAGTCCTAATCTAATAGTCATAGTAAGATTTAGATATTTTTGTCATTTTAGGGAAATTAATTTTAAAAAATATATAGTTGTTCTATTGTAGATATTTTTGTATCATTTCCATTTATTCAATAAATTCAGTCTTCATGGTAAAGCTGAAGCAAGTGAATCTAACTAATCTCCAAACTCTGCTGGATGAAATCATCTCTTCTCATGTATTTTGAGCATCTATGCTAGGTTGGCATTAAAACCTGCATTAGTTATTCATAACATCTTGGATTATAACAGGGGAAACACCCAGTTTTTACAATTAATACCTCTCACAACAAAACTATTTTAAATTTACAATATTTTTTCATTTCTCATTGAAAATAAAAAAATGAGAGTCTCAAATTGCCAGGTACTGTCTTTTGAAAATATAAATTGACTTCAAATCCAAGTCATTATGGGCTCCTTCATAAGCTACATACACATTATTTCCTATTTTTCTCTGGTCTTCTCTCTTTCCTTCCTTGCCTTTATCTCTGCCAGCTGAAGATTTCTGATTGCTGGTAGATATCCTGTATGAGGGACTTCCTAAATGAATTTATAGGTATTAGTGCAAAACTACATAACATACTCACTGAAGTTTCACTTAAGTAAAAGAAAAAATAATAATCTTAGTTCTGTTCTTTTATAATCTAAAGCTTGTTCAATTATTCAGTTACTCTAAGATCTGCCAATGAAAAAGCAACTGCATTATGTAGTTATTATAAAAAAGGAGCACATTTGTAGTCGGCCTGGAAAAGTCAGTATTTCCATACTTTACATTAAAAATATCCAAGAGCGCCTGTGTCCATAAGCTCATGTTTATAGGGGCGGTGGTGGGGGTGGGTAAATGGGAAAAAATGAGAATTAAATTGGGTCATATGTGCTACAAATTCTCAGTATTGTTGTGATCATGATGTGTGTACATAATGTACCAATAAAAATTGAAATTAGAAAAATATATATCCTACAAATTGAAAAGATTTCAACTTTATAGATATGCAAATTTTTAAAAAATGGTAGAAGCAATTACCGAGAGTGAATTTCACATCCTCAGTGCCTTAACTGGTAACTCAGAGTACTGCCTACTTTGCTCTCTACCTGTAATTTTTCTTTGTAGTGTTAATAATAAATTAATTTATTTGCATATTTCTTAAGATTATTTTCCAAGGTTTATTTCCCTTTTAAATCTTCATCGCATAAATCTAATCAGAGGATCAAAATCTGATCTGAATACTCTAAAAATACCCAGCTAAATAAATATATGAGGTTCATATCAGACTATGTGAGTATAAGGCTTTTTTATCTCAAGATAGGTCAGTAGGGAAAGAAAGATGGAGGTTTATTTCAGTTAAATCTCTGTGCTCTGAGATTTAAAGAACCATTACTTTGGTGGAGAATCTCAAATTTGAAGTCCTTTACAGTAATGAGATCCAAATAATGACTCAAGAATGGCATATGCTAATGAAGAAGCAGTAAAGAACAAGTTGGGTCTATATAGAAATCTTGTCTTTCGGCAAAGATAAAAGCTAATGTGTATGGAAAGAGAATAAAACATCTGTCTAATATGGTTGGTTGATAAGTCTTTTGAGTTTTTAAGAACAAGTTCTTCATGAAATCACAATGCTATTTCTTAAGAATATACACTGGAATAAGCATTAATAGTTTAGCATAATCACACTAATCATTTTTAAGGAAGAAAATAAAAAGTATACATTATATTTTTAAAATACATTCAATGCAATTATAATCATAGTGAGAAATACTGCATTTTACTACTTGTTAACATTTTGACTGTCATATTTCACTGATTTTATTAATTTCCCATTATAGAAAACTAATGTGGATTTATCAAATGCCAATGTGCCAATATTTATGAAAGGATTTTTGAATTTTTCTTTTTCTTTTTACTTTGATTATGATGTTTGTTATTACCATTATCAGATTTGAAGACTTTCATCAAAGTCTTGAAGAATTTGTATTTGTCCAGGAATTTAGCACCACTGCAATGAGTCAGAGTGTGCATCCCACAAATTTCAGGTTCATTCTATCAATGCTTTACTTCAATTTATTTTTTATTTTTATTTATTTTTTTTTGAGACAGGGTCTTGCTTTGTAGTTCAGGCTGGCCCTGTGCTCACTATATAGCCTCTGCAAACCTTGAATTCAGCAATCTCCCTGCCTCTGCCTCCCCAGTGCTGATATTGGAGGTGTGAGCCTAATTCAAATTTCTTTGTATCTGTTGATGAGTTAAAATAAATATTTGAGGGGGCGGGAGATTTAGCTCAGAGGTTCCTGCACCTGCCTCGCAAGCACAAGGTCCTGAGTTCCATCCCGGTAACCACATACAACAATGCTGGGCGTGGTGACTCACACCCACCAGCAATCAACCAACAATCAGCACCACATACTACAGTGCCGGGTGTGCTGGCTCATGCCTGTAATCCCAGCACTCAGGAGGCAGAGACAGGAGGATTGCTGAGTTTGAGGCTTGCCTGGGCTACATAGTGAGCTCAGGGCCAGCCTGAACTACAAAGTGAGACCCTGTCTCAAATAAATAAATAAATAAATAAATAAATAAATAAATAAATAAACAAACAAACAAACAAACAAACAAATAAATAAATAATAAATATTTGACTATTAAGGGTATAGATTCTCATTAATGAAAATGGAAAACTATTGAACTGTCTCAACCTGGTACAAATCACCCAGAGGATTTAGTGATAGTCCTTTCATGTAAATGACCATGCTATGATGATTATAAAATTTCTTAAAACATACCAGGTTATAATGAGCTGACCATTCCATTCTTGCTTTTATTCTCAGCAAACTCAATAAGACCACAACAGACAAAAGAAACTTAGATTAATCTCAATTAAAGAGTACTGGGCCGAAGATTTACATCAGTGGTTCGGGTGCCTGTCTACCAAGCGCAAGGTCTGTGTTTGGATCCCCGGTAATCACATATAGCAATACTGGACATAATGAGTACCACATACCACAATGCCAGGCCTGGTGGTGCCACCTGTAATCCCAGCCCTCTGGAGGCAGAGGCAGGAGGACTGCTGAGTTCAAGGCTTGCTTGTCCTACATAGTGAACTCAGGGCCAGCCTAAACTACAAAGAGAGACCTTTGCACACTTGTGTGCTTGCGTGTGTGCATGCACACATGCACATGCACACACACACACATAATTAAAGAGCATTGAAAATCAACTCCTTCATTAACAGAAATCACCACAGATAACAACAAAATCAAGGTGAAAGGTTGGTAGGAAAGGAGAAAACTGCATCAATCACAGTAAAATAATCTCACAGGCATATAAATATATATGTGTGTGTTTATACATATATGCATGTGTACATGTGTGAATATATTTTTAGTTGATTGATTATTGACTATTGAAAAATAATCTTCAGAAAACAGATTGTCTTACTGTAATAAACTGCCCAGATATCATTATTTTGCATTGTAAAGAACAGTATTAAATATAAAGCACTCTCAGAAACCTCTGAAATCTTAGTATAAGATTACCTTGTAAACAAAGCCTACAGGATGTGATATATTATTGCTGCCTCCAGCATTCCACATGCAAGGAATACATTATGAATAGATTTGCTTACTCTAATGTGTTTTTTTCCACTACATGATGTGGGGAAACCGCTTCAACAATTAGGATCAGAGCATGCACTTAGATGCATATGGCAATCTCTAATGCCTGACTATCTTCCAAATTTCTCATGTTGTAATATTTAACCCACAATTAAAATATTTTGCTAAAGTATAAATTATTTGATATAGTTTTATTACATATTTAATAAGAAGATAATAAAATAATAAAATGCCTCAATTGTAAAACAGCAAATTTTTCCTATTTGTCTATTTTTGAATGTTTATAAATTCTCAATTCTATATATAATTATAATGTATGTATAAAATGTACTAGTAAAGTCAATTAAAATGTTTACAGTTTTTTCCTCAATTTAAACTTATTTTCAAGTCAACAATAAAATCTCTATGGTGATTTTACATGATTTTGTGAATTATGTTAAACTAGGGATGAAAAAATTACTTCTCTTGCCCTGAATAGTTCTGAAACTTGAATACTTTTTTAAAAGTACATACTAAGTTTGAAACTTAATTTCAGGAAAATAATCATCATATTGATAATTTTTGTTGGATTTTTGAAGAGCTACTTTGGGTTGCTCTATTAAGAATGAAAAGACCAAAGTGTGGAAAATATTTTGTGCTTAAATAATTTTGAAAATAGAAAAAGTCCTTCAAAAAACAAACACTTTGAATAGTGTTATCCAAAAGGAGATTGTATAAACTCACAGCAATCTCCCTGCCTCAGCTTCTTGAATGCTGGAATTACACATGTGAGGCACCACCCTATAATCTTAATTGTTGTAGTAGATACATTAAAAAGAACCAGAGAGAGGTAAAATTTATTTTAACTATATTTCACTTAATCCCAATATATTTAAAATATTACCATTTGAGCAAACAATCCATCTAAAACTATCATTAAGCAACTTTTTCCACTGTTTTGGTGTACTAAGATTTTATTGCCTAGTCACTTTTTCCATTGATATCTCAACCCAATTTGAACACATGGGTAGCAACTAGTCTACCGGATAGCACAGGCCCATAGATTGGGCAGCAGCTTCCACACACTATACATTTGGAAAGAAACTTGCATTTGAAAAGAGTGAGGCAAAGTATATATGAAGTATCAAAAGTAGGACAAAATGACAGTACCACTTTAGTATTTTCCCTTTCAGTTGTGAAAATATTCCAAAAGAATTTTCCACAGAAGTGTAGGAAGGACAAAAAAAACAAAAAAAACAAAAAAACAACAACAACAAAAAAAACAGGTCTGGAAGAATAGCCAAAGAAGACTTCAGCATGCTTCAGCCACACCTGTACTCAACACACTGCTAAAATTTCTGTGGAGTCGAGGACAGTCTCGCATTGGTGGGGCTGTTGAGCTGCATGTCTGTCACTCATAAAACTTCCTGCTTTTGACAGGATTACTGTTTGGAAATATACATTAAAGAGGTAACCTTTTAAGGATGCATGCATTTTCAAATTAAGTCTTTCTGTCTTTCCCTTACATCCTTTGTGTCTTTAGAGCCTTTGAAACCCTGCATACCAAATAAATAAATGCGTGTATGTTGTCAGAAGGGTGCAAACTTATGAGATACAAACGTGGGAGAAGTCAAACTGTGAGGAGCGCTTCCCTGGCACATGCCTCTGACCCTTTCAAATGCCCTCAGCTGTTCTTCAAACCACAGGAAACCTATTTGTTTATGGAAGTGTGCCAGGTGTTTCTTTCTCATAAATTCATAATTGATCAATCATCATCATCTAGAAAAAGAAGGGCAACACTATGATGAGAGGCTGCATTTTCTATTGACACATTAAATAGATGGAATATTTATAGTCAGAAATCATGAATAGAAAGGAGAGAAAGAGTATGAGTTTAAAGTTCCACAAGTGAAATTATACTTCAATTCCACCTTTCAATCCTAAATCAATAAAAATCTTGCAAAACAACAAAATCTCCATACTTTTATTATGGAACTATATGTGATTTTTTTCCCAATTCTTGAGTCAAAATCATTGTAGACTTGTGGAACCTTTGTGGAGATCGGTGTGGAGATTCTTCAGAAAACTAGGATTAGAGGTGTCATTTGACCCTGCTATTCCCCTGCTAGGAATATACCCGAAGGAATTAAAAAATTCATATTGTAAAGACATATGCACACCCATGTTCATAGCAGCTCAGTTTGTGATAGCCCAATCTTGGAAACAACCCAGATGCCCATCAACTGGAGACTGGATAAAGAAGGTGTGTTTTGTTTCTTTTTAATAAAATGGAGTATTACTCTGCCACAAAGAATGACAAGTTTCATTCATTTATGTGCAAATGGATACACCTGGAGGATACACTAATAAGTGAAATAAATAGATTGCCTTTATATGAATTCTGTATTTTTTCTCTGGTATGAGAACCTGTATATGTAAAGGAGTTCTAGAATACATGATAGATTTTGTGAAATAGGAAATATTCAAAGGGAATGTGGGAAAGGAAAGTAATGAGGGAAAAGAATAAATACGATTTGGAAAGAAAAAAAAAGAACATGTATATAGGGGTGGGGGGTTGTGAGGTGAGTAGAGATATGGGTAAAAATGAGAATTAACTCGTGTCATATGCTGGTACAAATTCCCCAATGCTGAGTGTGACTGTGAGCTGTGTATAAAATGTACCAATAAAGAATTCAATTTAAAAAATCAGTGAAATATAACACAGTATAATGTTCAAATAAATGCTAGATGTGAATAATAATATTTGACAGTCATATACTATTAAATGAATTGAGAATAAAAGTCACAGAGACTTGAAAAATGTAACTGGGTAAATAATAATATTCTTCCTTGGAAGCTTCTAAGATCATTTAAAGTGGAAAATAATTATATAAAAGAGATGGCAGTAATTCATCATTGAGGTGAATTTTAGCTTGGTCTAGTCTATATGGTAATAGAGAACAAAAGAATTCTATACAGAGGACTCAGTTTCCAATCTACATATGATATAAACAGAAATATTCAAAGTCATTAGAAGTATAACATATACTACTGCTAGATAAAATGAAATGTTCTGTTTCCTATTTTGTAGCAGACTAATTTTGGCATATGTTCAGAGTTTTGATTTACAAATTTAAAAATGTATATGATATTTGAAGAAAAAATAGATCATTGATAGAGCCTTAAATTCCACAGCTGGATATGGAGAAAAAACAATGCAATTCCATGCTCTTACTAGATAAACTATAGTCCGTGGGGTAAAGACAGCATCATAATGATGTACAGATTACAAATATGGGTCCTATTCCAGATCAACTGAGGATCTGAATTTTAACAAGTATTGGAAATGTTTTAATATATATTAAGAGCTACACTTCTATTTTTCCAGCACCAACAGTTGTAGCTGTACTCTCAGCACCATCATAGCTACCAAAGGTGAGCAGTTAGGTCCATCAACAAAGCTTTTAGTGGTGGCTGTTTCGCTGTGGAGCAAACCACATGGTCAGTTTTGAAAACTAAGTTTAGAGGAAAAAACAATCGAACTGTGATATGCTTTTGTTCTGTTTATATTTTGTTAATATCTCATCCTTATTACACAAAAGTTTGAAATAGAATTAAACTCAAAATTTAAATTAACAAACTGTATTATTTCCATCATAAATATGTGTGTGTGTATATATATATATATAGAGATATTACAGATAACTTTCTTTGCCTGACCAAGATATTCAGATTTGTACAGTCATAAAAATATAATTTTTGTATCTTTGTGTGCATTACTAAACAATGAAAAAATATTTCAGATACATTAGTAAAAATATTACTTTATATTTAAATATATAATTATGTTTTAAAATAAGATTAACTAGTTTATAATTTGCCACAGTTGTTAATTTACACTCAATTTCTACTACAGACATTTTGAGTAAATCACTTAGAATACCTCTCCTTTCAAAAAGTGATGTTTACTGTATAGAGTATGGTTTTCTGACACATTTTTCTTACAACTGAGCATGCTAGTTTTTTTTTTTGTTTGTTTGTTTTGTACCAGGGGTCAAAAGCAGAATGTTGCACTGTGAAAGCAGGTGTAGTGCCACTGAGCCAAATCCATGGCTTTTCTTTTTACCTAACAAATATTTCTAGAAAAAAAAAGAAGTTAAAATTATTCTCCAACTTGATCTTGCACCATGATAAGCAAGCAATGCGGTGAGATTGTCAACTGATTGAGAAAAAGCAGCATGATCTATTTGTCAGCAACAAGACAGTAGGTGAGATCTTTCATAATAGAAAATGTTGTGTAGAGCAGATTATTCCAAGCTGCTTTCTACAGAAGACTGACTTTAGAAATAACTATGAAAAAGTATGTGCTGTGCAAAGTAAGTATGGGACTGTTCTGGGGAGTATCAAGGGAAATTAGTATATTTAGTGAGAAGGGCTGCAGTTAAAAGGCAGCACCCACTTCCTGTTTTATTCAGAACTTTCCAAGCTTAATTAATATCTGCTTTCATATTTCATCATACAACATACAGTGATTGGTCACAGCACATTTTTGGAACTAAAAACAGAAGATACTGATGAAGATTGTACATGTGCAATAGTCTGAAACAATTTACCATAATATTAATGTATCAATTTTGTAAGATATGTCTTCACTTTCTAATCAAAATAGCATACTAGTCCATTTATCTTCAGCAAAAATCCAAAAATTTAGATTCCATAACCATCAAAACAAAGTACTGATTTACAATTGATATTTGTTTCTGATAATCTGAACACACACACATATGTCACACGTTACAGTAGTGGCCAAAGACCCGCACTTTCTTCATTATATGTGCATGTAAATATGATACACTAATTCAAAGGTGGGGCAAAGAAAAGGTTAACTACAATCAAAATTACTAGAGCATTATACTCTGCAAGTACATTTCAGAATCAACATTGATGTGTGCTCTTCTTTATGAAGAAGAGTAACAACTTTCTTTATGAAAGTTTTTGTTTTTGGATTTTTTGACTTTATTGTCTGGCCTAAATTGGGCCACAATAATACTTACAAAAGAAAGAAATACAGGATATTTCTTGTAGCAATATAGGATATAGATCATTGTTTGCATAATATAGGACAAAATGTTATTTTCATTTTGATTCCCTTAGGAATAATGTATAATACTAATTTGTATTATATATTACACAATAAATTACAACATCCATGATGTCTACTTTATATCACTCTCAGAAAATGAGTCAGATAAGTTAATGTATTTATTGTTTTATGGACCTATAGCTCCCCTGATTTACAAACTATAAAGTACTTTGTACAAGTTACATATTTTAGTTTCTTTCAATGAAAGATTAACAGTATGAAAGTCCTGTTTTATAGCAGGGTATTGAAAATATTAACCTTAATGCACAAATATTCTGATCTTCAATCACTTAGTAAAAGGCTTTGTTCTACTTGTTTATTGAGATCGGTTAGTACAGGGAGGACTGGCTGAAATATAACTATTGATACAACTATTTTAGATGTCTTCAGGCACTTTTATTTTCTTGTGCAGTTAATATAATTTTCTATACTTATTTGTAGGCAATTCATCTTTTTTCTATGTATCAATATACTAATCTGCTTATAAACTTCATAAATAATGTGTAGTGTAAATGATGTTTTTCATCCTGTAAAAATCCTTCCATTATTCAAGCAATATAAACTCTTTTCCTATTGTTATTCTCCAAGTCAATCTTAAAGTCAAGATAGATAGTCTTCAGTTTCCTGGGCCTATATCTGTTCTCAAAGCATTCAATTATACACTAGCAAACAATGACAAATATTAGTGGTGATTTATGGTAAATCATTAGCCATTGTACCATTACCCACTTATGCCGATAAGAGCCTTGCCTATTTATAAATTCCTGTGTTCACTCCTACTGTGTTAAGAAAAAGATGCACTGACTGTAACAGTAAGTCAGAATTCAGGAGATTTAGTAAACCCATGGTCCCCAGGTGAGGAACATGTATTAAAGGTCATCTTTCCCATTAATAATTAACTTCAAAACATGCCTTGCCTTTTGTTTATTCATCTGTTTTCAATGAAATAAACATCTGAAGCATTTTCTGTCTTTTCATTTCTCAAGAAAGTCATTGCTTAATTTATCTTTCTGCATTCTCTTTCCCATCCTTGGTAATCACACTCTGGTTTGCAGCTCCAAGCTATCCTTTAAGTTCATGCTGTTGAATGCACAAAGTGGATTCCAAAGAGTATCACAGAAACCTGTAAAACTTGTGATCACGAAGGTAGCCCAGACTTTAGAGATGCCAGTCTAACTGATGATTCTCATTGTAGTTGAAGTGAGTCAGACACAGAGGTACATGTAAATTTTGTTGGACTACCACTCAACTCAAAGGAAGTCTTCTTTTCAAGTTCTTGAATTACAAAAGCCTGCCCTGAAACCTGGGTCCCTATTTGCAGAGATAGCAGTAATGATAGTTACCCTAAATTTAGAACCTTGACAATATAGATAAAAGTATTTTTAAAATGTAAGATTTTGCTATCAATAGCTATCAAAAGATTGAGTTATAGTGAGGAGATATGAATTTTCCTGGAAGAATACAGATTAAACCATTATTGGGACTAAACCAGTAATCCTGTTTCTGGATTGGTTCCCATTAGAATCACTATAAAAAATTGCCTTAAAATTGAATGACTTAAATAACTCTTTTATGGTGGGTTGTGAATTGGGAAAAAAAACTTAGTTTAGTAGTGAACATTTAGAAGAAATCAAATGTCAGGGGTGCTAGCTGTAGTAGTCTGAAATTTCTGTACTTGATCTGGACACCTTAAAAGAGTTGCTCACCTATGTTACAGTTTGGGATGCTGGATCTTGGCTAGAGCTGGGCTAAATACCTACAGATGGCATTTTCAACACGAAGTCTCAGGGTAGTTGAATAACTTATAAGGTGCATGGCCTTCTCCAGAATGAGTGTGCTAAGAAAACTAGCTACAAACTGTATGACCTTTACAGCGAACCTTAGAAATCTTATTTTCCATCATATTTTATTGGTCAATGTATTCATAATTCTTCCCACATTTAGAGATGAAATGCATAAACTACATCTCTCCTTAGAAGTGTTAAAGAATTTGAAAGCATTTTTTAAAAACCGCCATACACTGGGTACAGCTGGTATACCCTGCCAAACAAACTTTTGAGAGACTTTATGAAAAGTTTTTGCCCAGGTCTTCACTGAGAACTCAGTATCTATTTCTTGTGTTAGAACTTTATTTGACTTAGAATAAAGGTATCAAATATTTAACATTTAAAATTCAGCTGTGTATCAGTCAATAAAAAATTAACAAGGTAGAGTGGAAAACTGCTATGTGAAATCTCCAAATGTGCAAAATGGGAATTCTATACCAAAGAAAGATAAAATCCTAATCAAAATTTTTGCCTACCAATCTAGCTGGAGGGCAAAAACGTACACACAGTGTTGTAAATGTTGCTACGTACTGGAACTGAAGTGTACACAGGGTGAGAAAACAGGGACTTTAGTGTATAGGACACTGACAAGAGGGCTAAAGAGATTTGAGTTTAGACCAACATCTGTACAAAGTCTTTAAAGGTGGTCAGATTTCTTCTGAGAGAAACACAATTGCATTTGAAAAACTCAAAGTCAAGAAATAGGGACAAATCTGTTTAGCTAATTTTGATAAAGATATATATATATATATATATATATATATATATATATATATATATATATATATATTCTGCACAATTAAGAACCAAAACTAGAAGGGTGTTTTATCATGATTAAGGATCTATATATAAAAATTTACATGATCATTAAAGATATCATTCATTTTAATCAATTGGCAAATAAGCATCAGGAACATCGACATTTCTGTGGAGATAGTTCCAAACAGCGAGAACAGTGTGAAGAACATGCCTTGACATAGTGAAAGTGGCATAAAGTTGAGATAGAATTCGAAGGAGAGATGCAGTGTGTTTAAACAGAGCAGGGATGATTGATACAGAACCCACAAAAAACTAGACTGAAGTCAGGTGTTGATTTAATTTAACTTTGTCACTCACGTGCCGGGTTATGTTCCAGTTGCTCAGCATTTGCATTTACACAGAATAATCAAGGCAGAGGAAGCACCAAAGAGAGCAGATTCTCCATTCTAATTCACAAGGGACAGAACACATGGAACTCACACCCGTTGGACCTTGTGATTTCACTGTGTTGAGTTGGCTAATTTAAGTGAGTGAGAGTTTTCCACATAAAATACGAAACAAAAATCCTGTGTTGCTAAAATCTTCAACACATGGAATGTGTTAAAGTAAGGAACATACGCGGGATTTTGTTTACAGCTCAGAAGTTTAATTATTTATAAGAAGAATGTGTGCTGAATAGAAACTGGTTGTAGGAAATGCTATAAAGGGAGTGCTTAGCGCTCTCATCCACACAAATCTATACAATCAGGATTTGCTGCTGAAATATATCTGCACCTCTGGGACTGTGTCAGTTAGGGGCTTGTTAGGGGCATAGAATCTCAGGTTCTCCTGAAGCAAATACCACATTTTGGCAGGTTAGAGATCTAGGTGGGCATTAACATCTGGAAGGCATGATGAGCATAGGTGTATAGGACACTACAGGTGTAGGATTATTTTAAAAGTTATACCATGGACCTTCGTGTTTGTCTTCATGAACTGGCTGAAAGAACACAAAATAAAGGTTTCAAGTGGTAAAGAAATATGGAGGGAAATATTTAAAAAGAGAAATTGATAAATAATTAATATAAATATAGACATTAATCTACTTTAAAGAGTTGAATGAAATAAACAGAAGCCTTATTCTGCTATTATACACCTAAGGCATTACTTGGCACCTAGTAGACATTCAATATCAATATTAATTGAGTAAATATGCTTTCTGTATATCACACTATCACATAAAGTAATTGTGCATGCATTATTTTACTTAGCCTCACAACAGTCTTGAGAAGCAGGAAGACTAGGTGGTTGGCATCATTAGACAAATGCTTTCAACTTGTCTACTTTGTAATAACTCTTAAAATCAACAGGCATGGCAAAACCTTTTAGTGCATGATTGATGTTAGGAATGTCCATACATTAAAGATAACATTTTCAATTGTCTTCTAAGGAGAATAAATTTTTATGTGTTACTGCCTTTGTTTAACAAAGACCTAAATTGTTAACTGCTATGTAAATGCTTACTTACTTTTGAATTATGAATTTAATCAGTTTAATTTTGCATCATTTTATATCCTACCTTGTTATATTAAGGATTTGAAGTCTCCTTAGGATCAGTGCAAGTCATAATTTAAGTGAAATAGTTTTAGGAAATGTTATTTTTTTATTGTAAAAGAAATAAAAATATGAACTTGGTAACTGAGAAATAGTAACAACATCCTGTGTCTCTTTCTCCCTGTCGTGGTAGATTTGACCATTTGAGCTCTATAAGAGTAGGAGTTAAAATAAGACACATCAGTAAGAGGATTCTATGTTCTGATTAAAGATGAGACAACGTTCTTTTGTAATGAACCTCCTTTTCAATTCCAAAATTAGGGCACGTTGTGCGATTAGCCAATAGTGGCTGTTTATAGTTCCTACTGGATCTCTGTGAAAATCTCAAACATACTGTCAACATAACTTGACTCTGGAAAACAGCTCGCTCAGATTAAATGAATGCAAGACAGTTTTCCCCAGAGAGAACAAAAACAATTAAGAAGCACATGATTGCTTTACTTGATTGGGTATATAGTTGACTTGTACAAAAGTATATTGGTTATACTTTTTTATTAATTGAACAAATGTTCCTTAAGATACAGAGTTCTGTTGTTGAAGATAGAAATTCATTGCTTTAATTTTTCGTAAAAGTGTCACTTTTACATCAAAGAATGATCTTATTGAAGTGTGTCATTCATTCTAAATGTTTTCAAAATCATCAAAGCAAAGGCCATTATATAAAATCACTGTAGAAGATATTATAGCTTTTCTGTTCCTTCATTAGTTCAAGTTTTCTAAATGCTTAAAATTCATATTTTAAACATTTGAACTACATGAAGGAATGAGCTAATCCTGCAGAGCTCAGTCTCCTGACATCTTCCAAATTTAGCGGTGTAGTAGGATATAAAACCAACTTGTAAAAATCAATACAATTCCTGTATACCAATAATGAACTCACTGAGAAAGAAATTAATGAAACAATACCTTTCTCAATTAGCACCAAGAAAAATTAAATACTTAGCAATTAACCCAACCAAATAAGTGAAAGATTTCTACAAAGAAAATTACAAAACTTTGAAAAAGGAGATTTTTTTAAATAATCAGAAAAATTGAAAGGTATTCTCTGTTCTTGGATAAGCAGAACTAATATTTTCAACATGACCATGTTTCCAAAACCAATAAACAAATATTGTGCAATTCCAATCAAAATACCAAAAATTTTCCTCACAAAATTAGTGAAAACTATCCTAAAATTCATACAGATTCCAGAAGGGAACCCAAATAACCGCAGCATGCTGAATAATCAGAGCCAAATTGCAGGCATCCCAGTACATGTATCCAGAGCTACAGTGATAAAACTGAATGATATCAGTACAAAAAGATATGGATTGAGGGAACAGAGTGGAGGATGCAAAATCAACCCCAGATGCAATAGCCAAACAAGCCAAAAATACACACTGGATGAAAGGCAGCTTCTGCAGCAACTGGAACCTGGAAAATTGGCCCTCGATATACAGATTGAAGCTTAGATCCCTGTCTCTCTCCACTTACTAAATTAAAATCAAAATAGATCAAAGATCGAGTACGAAAACACAAATTACCTGCTGTAAGTTAAAATTCATAAAACTCTTGAATTTATAGGTATAAGAGAGGACTTTTTTAAACTGAACTCTAATTGCACAAGAAATGATTGTAACTGGGTAATATCAAGCTGAAGAGCTTCTGCACAGCAAAGGAAAGAACCAATAGAGGGAAGAGACAACCTACAGAATGAAAAAAATATTTTTGCCAGCTATATCTTTAGTCAGGAGACAAATATGTAAAGTATATGAAGAACTCAAAATATTAGATCATTCCCAAAATAAAGACCCCCTCAGAAAATAGACACTTTTTCAGAAGAAGAAACTGAAGTTATAAATGTGTTCTAGAATGTATGATTGATATTGTGAAATAGTAAATATTCAAAGGGAAATGGAGTTTAGGGGTAAATAATGAAGAAAGAAAAACTGATGGGAAAAAAGGAAACAATGTGTTTATAGGGGCAGGAGAGATAGGATAGGTAGGAGAGGGGGAAAATGAGAGTTAAGTTGTATCATATACTGTTACAAATTTTCAATGTGGAGCATAATTTTGCTATGTGTATACAATGTTCCCAAAAACATACCAATTAAAAAAATAAATACAAAAATTCAATAAAAACACAAAAAAGTATTCACCTCTGTGGCCACTGATGCATACTAAAACACCACTGAGGCTCTATCTTACTCTAGAAAGAATGGGAATTATCAAGAAATCAAGTAACAGGGCCAGAGATTTAGCTCAGTGGTTCCAGCGCCTGCCTCGCAAGCACAAGGTCCTGAGTTTGATCCCTGTAACCACATACAATGCTGGGCGTGGTGATTCCCGCCCACCAGCAATCAATACCACATACCACAGTGCCGGGCATGGTGGCTCACGCCTGTAATCCCATCACTCAGGAGGTAGAGGCAGGACAATTGCTGAGTTTGAGGCTTGTCTGGGCTACATAGTGAACTCAGGCCAGCCTGAACTACAAAGTGAGACCCTGTCTCAAAAAAAAAAGTCAAATAACAAATGCTGGTGGGTTTTGGTGAGAGGAAGTCCTCCTTCAATCTGGTTCAAATGTGAATTAGTACAAGCGTTATGAAAATCATTGTGGAGATTCCCCATAAAGCTAAAAATAAAAATTCTATTCAACCTAGCTATCCCTTTGTAAGGCATCTAACTCAAAGTGTTAAAAACAACGTATTATAATTTTACATGCATAGGAATGTTAACAGCAGCACAAGTCATAATAGATGAATCTTGCAAGGCAGCCAAATGTCCATCAAATCACAAGTAGCTAAAAACATACAGAGAGAATGGAATTCTATTCAACTCATTAAAAAAGTATAAATTTGAGCCATCTGCAGGAGAATGAATGAAACCTGAAAACATTATATTGAATTAAATAAATCAGATGACAAGTTTACAAATTGTACGGCTTCTCTCCTACAAAAAATCCAAAGTATAAATAAAGTAGAGAGAAAAATTAAAAAAATGGATGAAAGGAAACAGAAATAGATCTTTTGCAAATGGAAAAGGGACCAAGAACTAGAGATCAGAAGAGAAGAGTGTGAAGGATATGTAGAAAAAACAAAGATGTATCATATACAGGTACCAACTGTCCACAAAGAATTTAGTCATTATGTTGCCCAAACACGAAAATTTAAAACAATGTAAATGGGAGAAGCGGATCCAGAAATGGAGGGAAAGATGGGGAAGGGGAATAAAAAAAAAAGCCCAGAATAGCCAGGCGTGGTGGCTCATGCCTGTAATCCCAGCACTCGGGAGGCAGAGGCAGGAGGATTGCTGAGTTTGAAGCATGCCTGGGCTACATAGTGACCTCAGGGCCACCCTGAACTACAAAGTGAGACCCTGTCTCAAAAAACAAAAACAAAAAGAAAACAAAAAAACCCAGAATATGTTAAGTACATGCACTTACTCCCTAAAATAGAGGCATCAGATACAGGACACACGTACTTAGAAAAAAAAAAAAAACTAATAAAAATGTAAACTCTGAATTCTAATCTCTGGTATCAGAGACTCAATTACATTATTAAGTTCAATTTGTGCTGAATTCCACCAAACTATTTATTTTGTTTTTTTTTCTCTGAAGATAACAAAAAGAAAGAGTTATATTCTGTTTATTCCTACAGATATTTCTTGATTTTTATCTGATTAAAATAATTGTAATTGCTTTATTCACCGACTGTATGTCAAACATTATCTTCAGTGCCCAATTGATAATAATTTAATTCTGATAGAAATAATTCAAAAATCATCAATTTTACACATTAGAAAAAAGAAAATAAATATTTTAAACAGTTAATCTAAAAGTTTTGTTCTTCCTATTCAGCCATACAGACCACCCATTACTTTAGAGAAAATAGTATCTTTAAAAAAATAGTATAAAAAGGGAAACAAAATTTATGTATTTAGGTGGTAAGGAGTTGTGGAATGGGTAGGGGAACAGGAGAAAAGGAGAATTAAATTATGTCATATACTGGTATAAATTCCCAATATTAGGTATGATTGTGATGTACATACACAATGTAACAGTAAAGATAGAAAATTTTAAGGAACAGTATTTGTATTTTCAGTGAAGCACTTGCTTGTCTTTAGGTAAGCATCTCAAGAATATTACTAAACAAGGTAAGGCGAAATAATAGTAGCATTTGTTGTTTGAAGAGAATAAAAAGACACATTCTGTAAAGTTATAGAGATGTTACTCACTTTATGGTTGGCCAGAACAATTTTTAGAATGGCATATGATGTATACACTAGAAGGAGAATGTAACATTTTTTTTTTTTTTTTGAGACAGGGTCTTGCTTTGTAGTTCAGGCTGTCTCTGAGCTCACTATGTAGCCTAGGCAAGCTTTGAACTCAGCAATCCTCCTGCCTCTGCCTCCCGAGTGCTGGGATTACAGGCTTGAGCCACCACGCCCGGCACTGGGGTATGTGGTATTGATTGCTGGTGGGCCTGAGTCTCCACACCCAGCATTATATGTGATTCCCGGGGATGGAACTCAGGACCTTGCCCTTGCGAGGCAGGTGCTGGCACCACTTAGCTAACCCTCTGGCCCAGCATTTCCTTTTCTAACCAGGAGACTTTTGGGAGAGAGAATCACTAGGAAGACTAGGGTGTCGGCATGGTCAAACTGGGGTCACTCTGGGCAAAGTGGGGTGTATGGACATCCCACATGCAGGGGAATAACACTGACTGAAAAACAGATTGGTAAAGTACTGGAAAAACAAAAACTTTCTCTAATGTGCTATTTATTATTCCTCTAAGGTTTAAATTTACAGTAATTCTGCATAATTTATAGAAGTTTTCCATCTTAAAGAGATATGGAAAGGAAGGTTTTTCCATAGCTATTTGTATTTAACAAGTAATCCCCTGTTTGAAGTAGCCTGCAAATCACCTTTGAAAAAGGATACACTGTTAAAAGTCCCCGGCTAGAGAAAAAAGGAGGGGCAAAATACAAGCTTCATTTAGGATTTTATGTGTTCTGCATTTAGAAGCCATATCATCTCCTTCTTAGTCAAACAGTATCAGACTTCAGTCAAATATTGAAAACATTACTTAAAAATACCACCATAGAGATATGTGATTGTAGAACAAGAAACATATTTCATGAAAATAAAGCTGCAGATGCTGTTGTTTTGCTTTCTATTAATAATAGTTTATATAGTTCTAAAATGAATACAATCAAAATGACTATTCAGTAAATGGAATTTTATATCATGTTTGTTATCAGCTAAATAATTCATTAACCAATTTTATACACACACTCTTTAATTAACTCACTAACTTGAAGGTAAGACATTGTTAATCCATTCATTTCCCCAAGTCTACACATACAAAGACAACATATAATATGTATGTGAATAGAAAGGCAAAAAGTCAAGAGTTTAATATGAAGGAATTTTTAATCAGAAGACAAAAAACCTGGCAGTGGGTCTTCCCACCTGCAAATACAAATCCCAGTTTGCCTGATGATTCCTGACACCTGTTTCCTTCTGGTCACATCCTCAAGTACACACCTCAGGCGGCTATATACAGCAGGAATGGTAAAATTTTGTTACAGCCACTTTAAAAAAACCAAACATTTTCTTTTAAAAAACAAGTACTTGTTTTCATCTATTATGGCTTATTATTAAAAAAAATAAGAGGGTACATTTGCCTGTGGATAATCCAGAACTATTTTACAAGGGGAGAAAGGAATTTTATTTTTGGTAATTTGGAAAGAATCTATTTTAGTACTCTCATGAATGTTTAAAATTTTAAAAGAAGCTTGCAGGTTTAAAAAAAATTGTTAGAATTGTACTACCTACATCAAACCATTGAGAAAACTTATACAGAGATTTAAAAAATTAAAATACAATGCTGGACGTGGTGGCTCACGCCTGTAATCCCAGCACTCGGGAGGCAGAGACAGGAGGATTGCTGAGTTTGCGGCGGCTTGCCTGGGCTACATAGTGAGCTCAGGGCCAGCCTGAACTACAAAGCGAGACCCTGTCTCAAAAAGAAAAAAAAAAAAATCAAAATCGTTTACTCACTGCCTGTATTGATTCTGGAGATTATTTTCTTTAGGTACTACTTTCTTGAAACTGTATTCATCAATCTTGTTTCCACGTCAGAGGCAGAGTCAAATTCACTGTGATCTAACATTTTAGAGAATTGAGAGCAAAATAAGAAACAACAGTAGAACATTGTTTTGGCCCTAATAAACACAGAGTGCTCTCAGTAAAATAGAGATTGACATAGCACTGTTCTGAAAAGTATCTGAAAAGAATACTATTGATACTAAATTCCCAATTTTATAATTTAGGAATTTATAACCAAAGAAAGGGAATTGATGTCACTTGAAAGTTAGAACAAAGAACTATCTGAACTTATTTCCCAACCCCAGGCCAGTTGATCATTTGCCAATTCCTCATTGTACAAGGGGTGGGAGTCTTGGGCCGGGAAATCATTCTAGAAGCTTCCTTTACTGTTTATGGTCTGGTTGAATACATAATCTTACATGTCTGAACCCATTTATTTCATCAACTTTCATGGAGAGCCATTTTAGACACTATTTCTTACTGTGATTTTTTTTTATGTAGATGAAATCTATGACTCTATAGATCATTTTATCACCTTTTATACATGCACTTTTGTGTTTGCATGTATTACTGATTTCTTCCTCTCAGTTCCAAGTCAGTACTTCTTGGCTATTATCTTGTGGTGCTGGACTCACTATTTCGCCTTTGCCAACTGGCAAATATTAGAACTTGGCCACTAGAAGGTGTTGGAGTGATACTCGAGGACTAACATATGAAGGAGCTTCTCTTCAGTGTTCAGAGGTTTTGGAACAGTTGGATGCACGGGGATACACAGCTGGACAGGTCATCTGTGGCTGGTCTCTAGTACACAGTGGTCACTCCTATCGGTGAGCTCAGTTCACAGCTCACTCTGCAGTGTGTCTCTGCCTCCAGCTGGCTGACTCCTATGGAGGGGCTACAACTTTTAATATTTGTATTAACTAAGTCACCTCATAAACAACCAGTGCTGTAATATCACCTCTATAATCATGCTTTTTTTCTTGGGGGGATCCTGTTATAGAACAGAGATCCCCTGTTTTTATTATTATTTTTACTTTTAATTGAGTTTATTGTTACCTTTGAGGTGCAATTTATAATCACATTCATCATGGAGAGTTTGTACCTGTACATGACTTATCTTGATTCTAATTTTTCCCATATCTGTACCCTCCTTTAAATCCCTTATCCTCTATACACATTAGGTTTGTTTCTGTTTTTTTTCTTCTACTTTCAAAACAGGAAGATATCTTCACAGAGAAAAGAGGAGCTAGGAAGGGGTAGCAGGTGAAAAGAAAGACGGGAAAGAAAAATATTGAAGGTAAGAAGGAAAAAACAGAGACACTTCTATAACTTTGACCAGGAGTCACCAGTGATTGTGTGTGTGTGTGTGTGTATAACATTATAATATATATTGTATATAATATTATAATATATTATATATAATAGTTGGTATAATTCATATTTTAAAAAATTCAGAACTAAGACTTTCTACTCCTCAAAACAGGTAGCATAACCACACTATAAAATGGTAAGCAAAATGAAATGCTTACCTTCAGGCTGCCATTTTTCTTAAGAATATAAGGTTACATGAGAGGAAAGAAAAAATGTGGATTTTAAAAAAGGAGAACAAAAGCTTATGTATATATAGAGGTAAGGAGTTGTAGAGTGTGTAGGGGAATTGGAAAAAATAAAAATGAAACCGTGTCATACACTGGTAGAAATTCTCAGTGTTGAGTATGAATATGATGTGCATATAAAATGTACTGATAAAGATTCAAAGAAAAAATGGATACAAGGTTACAAAGGACACTATCTACAGTATATAAAGAACTTTTAAAAAATCAGCAAATTTAATGGCCCAATTCAAAAATGGGCATCTGAAATGAACAGACACTTTTCAGATGAAGAAATAAAGCCAGGTAAGAAACACACAAGGAAACGTTCAAGATCATTGGTCATTTGAGAGATGCAGATGAAAAGAGATTTCATCTCACTCCACAAAGAATGGCTAATATCTCAAAATTAACCAATAGCAAATGCTGCTGGGGTGCAGGGAGAAAGGAACCCTTCTTCACTGTTGATGGGAATTTGGACTGGTGTGACCAGTTTGCAGATCAGCGTGGAAATTCCTCAAAAAGCTAACCTTCGAGGTATGTTTGACCCTGCTTTTTCCCTGCTAGGTATATACAGAAAAGAATTCAGAAATTCATATCACAGTGATGTATGTGCACCATGTTTATAGCAGCTCATTTTGATAGCTAAAACTGGGATCCAGCCCAAATGTCCATTAACAGCAGACTGGACAAAGAAGATGTGATTTTTAAAAATATAAAATGGAGTACTACTCTGCCATAAAGAATGATATATTTGAATCATTAATGTTCAAGTGGATGTACCTCGCAAGTGAAAAAAATAGGACACCGATCTGTAAATACCATACCACTTATCTAGTGTGTGAAACTGAAGGTATAAATGAGTTCTAAAATGTAAGAGAGGTATTGTAAAAAAAGGAAGAAAATCTTCAAACAGAAATGGAAAGGGAGTTTTGGAAAAGTACCGAAGGAAAAGAAAAATTTTGGTATTTATAAAAGGAAACAAAGCCTGTGTATATAAAAGGCAGGGGTTGTAAGGAGGGCATGGAAATGGGAAAAATGAGAATCGAGATGTGCCATGTACAGGTACAAATCCATATTGTTGAATGCGTTCACTATGTATACATAAAGTGTACCAATAAATTCAATATAAAAAAAGAATAGGAGGTTACACTGTATGGTTAGAAGAAAGTGAATAAAATTATTCTTAGCATGTGACACATCAGTAGTGATTTAAGGAAAGTGTTGACCTGAAATGATAGTAAACAGTATGGAGTATTACTAAAGAAAACTAAATGTTCTTTAGAAAGTTATTGTGGCCATCAACTAGAATTTAGTCATTTGGCTTCAGCAAGGTTTCTCAGAACTCTGCTCTAAGAACACCCTTTATATCAGTGATTAAGGAAACACTCGGAAGACGTGCCACACAGGAGTCATATACTGATGGGTGTGAAGGGAAAAATAAGACACTAACAAAATCCAAATTCAGAGAACAATATTTGCTTCTGTTTTAGGCAAATAGTTACACAACTCCACATTAGAGTAGTACCTCATCAGTAAGGAAAAACAATGCTCACAAGTTGATGTAAGCAGGAAAAGCACAGAAATAATTGCCAAAAATATTTGAGCTCTTTATGATTTATATTCTGAAATTAAGCAAAGATGTCACTACAAATATGTGTTAAACATTTGAGTAGACTTCAGGCAATGTGAACAAATCAGAGGAAAATTGTCATTAGAATAAGCGAAGAGTAGAAAATAGAAGATGAGTTCCTGTCTTAATTTCCCTCTTTCCTGGTTTTGACGGTAGCAGACCAACAAGTCTCTTTATGACTCATTTTCTTTTCTCCAAGAGAACATTTGACTCCTCATTTGAGATTCTGTTCATTTCCAAAACAACTCATCTTCTAAAGAGCAAATACAATTCATGCTATGCTTAGTAAATACTTGCTTTCCATAAAGGGATAAATTAGAAGATATCCAGCTATTTTGACATCAAATTTTATGTGCTATATCTTCTCTTTACTTAGTACACATAGCAAACTTCAAGAGCCAAAGTCCTGAGAGGTAGGAAGTTTTATATATACAATCACTTTTGAATGTGTGTACTACTTTCTTTATTAGATGCAAAAACCATGCATTCATATTTTCAAAGTCCTTTACGACATAATACCTTTGAGCGTGGCCTTCAGTTTAAAACTTGAAAATACGTATCAATAGACCACAACATCTTTTGGTAGCAAACATGATGCTCTAATGTCTTATGATCTTTAGCAATTATATGTTTGTACATTCGCTTCGATTCCTGAGATTTCATTCCCCCCCCCAAAAAAAAAAATGTGAGATAAGCAGTGCAACTAATGAGAAGGTAGTGGGTTGGTGCAGTCCCTAAGAACTAGGCAGAAAAATGTCAGCCCCTTTGAAGAAGATCAAGGAAGTCCCTTGAACTTCCAAAGCACTGGGGACTTCAATGACACTTACTGAAAGAGTGCTGTAAAGATGAATGAGAGATACAGGGGCCAAGACATAAACCTTGAGAATGTACTTTTTAACAGCCCTCACACAACGTCCACGAATTTCAATGAGGTCAAAGTCCTCATCCTACTGGTCAGTTTTCCTAACAGAGGATATTTTCTCTCTTACCACCACTGAGTCACATTCATTTATTCTTGAGGTGACCTCCTCTCAGTATGTGTTTTTCAATAGGAGATATTTCTGATCGCATCTTTCTATGGGGGGACTGACTATGAAGAGTGCTTTAAGAATGGATGGGATTTTCCCCTGTGGAATAAAAATATTTATGCCATTTCCTTTGTTAGCATCAGCCTTTCGATGCCTTTGGAATGGGTCATTTGACCTATGGATTTGCTTTTTGTAGCAAGCGATGTTTTGCATCTCCTTTTCTAGTCCGCCTTTAGTGAAATGTCAAAATATGTATCGTTATTCCACAAATTAAAACTTACACAAGTAACAAGTGCCATGAACTATATAAAGTGTTGAAAATGTGCCTTCTAGGAAGTCATCTGAGGCAAAGAAGTGAATGGATCATTAAATGAGGCTTGACAGAAAGAGCTCAGTCAGCTGTCAGAGAGGGCATGTAGGGGAGTTACTGGAGATCTTCTAGAAAAGGTGACAAGATTATACTAGATAAAAAGGGAGGGACCCAAATTTGGAAAGATAATGGTGGCAAGGAGATAAGTAAGCAAAGAGAAGGAAGGTGTTGTGGTAAGGAATTTGATTTCCATTTTTTGCTTTGATAATTCTGGTGCTCTCAAGGCAGCATACCATTCTTTTTTAAATAGTACCTTTTGAGAAAAGTATTATTACCTGAGCCTACTAGGGAAATAGCTGCAGTGTCCCTAGGGACGCTAGTGACTCAGACTCTCTTCCTGGGCCGGCTTTTTTCACCTCTGCTGAGTTCACTCGGTCTGTCACCTCTCCTTAGAAGAGTAATGAATGACCATGTCATTATCATTTTTGTTGTTTACCTTTCCTCTTCTCTCCTGCTGTTTCAGAAAAAAAAAATATTTTGTCAACAAAGCAATTTGCTAACTGCATGCAGGCAATGAATATTATGCTTCTATAAATGAGTCATTTTTCAACCACTAGAGGCGCTGTAATTATAAGCTCAAGACAAAACACTGAGACACTTTCTAGAATTCCAGTGCAGGTTAGGAACAGTGTCTGGACCCCTAAAGAGCAGAGGTATAAAGCCAACCTTATCGTGCATCTCATTGGCGGCCTTACAAACACTTGAAATGCAAACATGAGAGAGGCTTAGCTGCTAAAGGACCGGAAATTATGTACTTCTTCCTTTACGTAGTGATTATATTTCTTATTCTGCATAAACAGCTCCTGTGTATGATGTTAACACCTTGTACAGAGCAAGAAGCCCAGTATGCCAGTTTTAACGTTGTAGCACCTAAGGAGTTGACTGTTACATTTACTTCTATGTTAACCTGAATTAACTTTATCTTCTCTTTATTCCCCTTTTCTTATCTACAAAATATAGACAATTACTTTTTCCCTTAGACAAATGCTGTATGCGCAGAATGCAAATTGAGAAAAACCTTAAACATATTGTAGAATTAAACCTACTATAAAACATAAAGAATTGCAATTAGTAGGGAGTGAGGAACTATTTTATCTCAGGAGTTGATATGATTAGTACTAAATGTTTTATGTACTAACCTCTGTTCTTTGTAGATCACTAGTAATTATCTTCTTCTACACATATTTTTTTCCAGTATTCATAAGTAACACACTGTTGTCATTTTAAAAAAGGTTATAAAAACCTCTACTCCATCAGAAAGATTGGATATCCCTGAAAAGCAAGACTACATCTTCCCATGGACCGACTTGTTGGGACCTAAAATTGTAAAACTCTGATGGAATAGTGCGGTATCCCAGTAGTCATAGAGAGTGAATTCCCAGCAAGCCTCTATTAAGAAAAACTAGATAGGTAATTAAAAGTAAAAGATCATGTTAGAGCTGATAAATTGCAAGTTTTTTTTCCTCTGATGTTCTAAATATTTTAAAATAACATTCCCCATATGTTTTTTTAAGTATCACTTGAAAAGTGAGGTGCATTTTTTATTGGTCATTTGAAAACGTTTTTTTTTTAATCCCAATTTCATTTTAACTTACTATAGTGGAATATCTGGATTTGTGATGAGACATAATTTATTCTAGCTTTAGATTTTCCCAAACCTAAGAATGAAGCAAAATAACCTATTGTTGAATATCTTGCAAAATATTTTTAAAATATTCTTTTGTGGTTTATAATTTTCATGATATTTTCTCATGATTTCTTTTATTATTAGACATACTGGTAATCAGGGACTGTATATTTTATAACTAAACTCATGTACAAAAGGTAAAAATAATCTTAACCTAGTAACATAATCAATGATTCAGGACTATTTTTCTGATCTTAGCTTATAGCCTAGGAAAATCCAACTGATATTTTTATAACATAACACCTGAGATGACTGGGTGAATATTATATTATTATGGAAGTTTAAATTTCATATATCCCTAAGTAATTAATATTATATGTTTTAGAAACTACTCAAATGCAAAGAAAGTACACCCATGATGGATTGTGTCTGGGGTGCAGTTAGAGGTTATTTACTATACCTGAGTTATTTTCTATATACTGACGTACATAAGGCTGATGGTGAGTTACTGGATTGTGGACACTTTCACTAGTGCCAGGGCAAAATTTTTAAATCATCACTGAAACTCTAAGAAACTTTTAGTAGGAGTGGACAAAAAGATGTCTCAAAAGAGCAAAATTGCATATATGCCATTTGTGGAGTTGATTTTGAATAGATAGAAACTCAATAATCAAAATTAAAAGTGGAAATTTTTAGCCATACAGACTCTATACAATATCTTAGACTGTTGAAGCTATGAAAATTTATAGATTTTAGCTATGTTAATACCTCCAAAATTTCAATGAACTATAACTGCCCATAAAATATGTTTGGAGAACAGGCACTTAAATAAATAGTGTCACTCCAAGAATAATAAGGGGAATATATTTATTTTTGTTCAATTTTGTTGCATTTAGGGAGACAATAGTTTGTAGCCAAGACTAGCTAATAAAAATTAAATAAAATTTACATCATTACTATGGATTTTTTCTCCCATCACAAAATGAATAATGCAGTTTCTCCTGAGGCTGATATTCCCCTAAGGAAGAGATACAATGTCTGGAATAGTATAAGCTTCATAGTATAAGCTTCAGACTCTACAGACAAAAGGCAAGGTAAATTCAGAGTAAGGACTGATCTTCTGTAAGTTAACAAAGATAACATACAAATAGCCAGGTGGCTAGAAAACCAGAATCGAAGTCACTGATTTATTCTTGCACTTAATAAGGATAACTATGCACAAAAAATTTATTATTGTTTCTTTTGTAAAATTGAAACAAGATACAGCCCATTAGAACAAGGAAGTTGCATTTACTGGAGATAGGCAGAAAGCAAATCTTTCTGATTTGCAGAGGAGAGTAGAATCCAGTCAGGAGTGAGTTTATGTTCTGAATTCAAGCTAGTTTTATAACTTACCTATTTTTAAAGTGGCTCTTTTAATTCTAATCTTTATATAAAAGACTCTTCTTAGATGATCTTTTCTTCTTAGGATATAATTTCCAAATGTATAATATAGCTTCCCAACAACCATAACTACTGATCTTTATGCTGGGTCTGTCTTAGTTGGACATATAATACTCAGTGGATACTTCTATCGCTGCAATTACTGGCTCAAAACCACTCCAGCTCTTGAAGCCAAAGGCAGCCAGTGAATTTTGTTTGAGTTAGTACTTCTAGAACCAAGGAAATATACAAAACATGGTGACTGTTTAGTATTCACAGGGAATGAATAAACATTATAGACTAATATTACTAAAAATTTGGCTATGCAATAACCCAAATATAAAATGAAGACCAGTAATAAAATTATTTACAAGACAAATAAAATTGTGTGCAACTAATCATAAAATTTATTTCATGGGTGAACTTAAAGGTCTAGAAGAGAATTTATAATTTGCAGGTATGAGATACTAAGAGATAGAATTTATGAAATGTGAGTACATTTATAGCACTTGTGTATTCTCATTTTAAGTAAATGTAACTAGTTATGGAGAATTTAGACTGGATTTTTAAAAGCCCAATGTTTGCTCTTTTCAATGTTTAATTTTCTGATTTTTAGTTTCAGTATCCCACCCTGCTTATCAGACAACAGTGCCATAAGCTGATCGCTAAGTGGCTAAGTGTTGTGACAAAATACCAGTCTCCTTAATTAATCATGAGTCTCAAATTTAACTATCTCAGATATGTTGTTCACAGTAACCTTGAGCTATCTGTGTGAGTTATGGAGAGGGAGGTCTAATTCAAAATATAATTTTGGGCACTTGGAAAGGCTTAACATCATCTGACCAGCAGTAGATTCCTTCATTGGAAATAATAAAAGAAGCAGCATTATCTCAAGTCATCAGATTGTCTTAGTTATGATGTTTAAACATCATAAGACAAGTGATTTATTCAGTGATTTAGAGCTTCTCCAGAAAGGTTAGAACATGAAGAAAGCCAGGGCAGTACAGCAAGGTTGTGGAAACCACAGTACATTTCAGGCTCTTCCCCTTCAGAGTGACAGCTGTAATGTATATGGTGCAGTTAACCTTTGGCAAATAGCACTTCCGTGTGAGACCTAATACACAGAATAGTTGCCTATATTCCCAGGTACAATTTCCAAAGCTATTTAGCAGAACCAGTCTTATATTCTAATTTCTCCAATGGCCTGCAGAAAGGAATCTTGTTAGTTTTTTTTTTAAATTTAATTGCCTTGCACTCTATAGTCTTGAGAACGACCCTAAAGAAAGTCAGCTTCTATTTAATGTCACAGCTGTTAAGAAAAGTCCATTTTCTTTTTCTTTCTGCTACTTCCATCAAAAATGTGGTTTATCTTTTGACCATGCAGTCTCTGATTTCTTTTATCTTATAGATGTTCTAAAAATTATAAAGATTAATAGGAAGTAATAATGTTTTGCTAATATTTAAGCTTCATATGTTGGAGGCTTAAAGACAAAGCATAATGGCAGAGAACAAAAATAAATAAATAAATAACCAGACAAAGAAAAGATCACTCTTTTTACCATACAATATTCACCAAGATAAATGCATTTTAGTTATGGTGAGTGCCAAGTCTCAAAATGACTGAGAAACTCACTTTGCCTCTCATGCTAAGAGCAGCCCCTGCTGGTTACTGTCATGTAATTGAGACAACGAAAATTTTAGTGAAAGAAGTTAAAACAGAAAAAAATGATACTGGCAAAATTTGTATTTTTAAATAGAATTGGTTTCTCCTTTCATTTTTTTTTCAATACATGACCTACCATACTTGCCACAAATCTCATGTGATATCTCATATATAACCTCAAAGTTTTTCCTCCCTTTGAAGATTTTTTCAAATGTTAACAACATGATAGTGATGAAGATCAGCCTTCAGCAAAACTCATCTGTTAACTGGAAAACTAAAAGAGGATTATTATGACTGTATATTTTTAGATAAACTAAAAATACTACTTTATTGTATTAATATATTAACAGTTTATTAGGTTAAAGTAAAATAAAGGTAGAGGAAAACTAAAGAGTTTCAAACAAACTTTCATCAACTTATTTTAAAACTCTAGGTCTTTCATCAAATGTTTAGAAGTCATAAGAAAATTATAACAAAACAATTAAAACAAAGCAAAATAGTTCTGTGGCTTAATCTTTACATTTTCTCCCTTTATATGTCTTCTCAAATGCATTGCATTAAATTCCAAAACAAATATTTCTCTATTTAAATCTTTGGCAATACATTTAATTAACACTTGAAATGACTTTTGAGAATGTACTTGTTAAAGATATCTTAAAAGATACCAGAAGTTTTCTGCTTGTCTTGAAATAACAGCCAAATAACATGTCCCATGTTTAACTTGATACAGATTCTTTATTGAGCAACATTTACTTTTTGAATTGTTCTTGTCTTATATTGTAATATTTTGCAATATATATTCTGTGGAATAAGTATTATCAGATACTACTGAAAACCAAATGAAATATGTGCTATTTCTTTCTCTTCCTAAGTCATATTTATTCTTTCCCCTCATTACATTCCCCCACCACATTCCTTTTGAATATTTCCTACTTTATAAACTGTATCATACATTCTAGAACCCATTTACATCTACAGGTTCTCATTTATATAAGGGGTTGGATGTTGTGGGTGCGTAGGGATATGGGTAAAAATGAGAATTAACTTGTGTCGTATACTGGTATAAATTCTCCAATGTTGAGTGTGATTGTGAGCTGTATATAAAATGTACTAATAAAGAATTAAATTAAAAAAACGAAGTATCATCAAAGTCTTAGCATTCTAGAAAAATGTTTGGATAATTTTTCTTAGTGATTCAGAATTTAAATTAGAATAATTTTAAAAATTTTTATCTGTATTGGTACACTGTATATACACATTGCAATCACACTCAAAAATTGGGAATTTGTACCATTATATGACACAATTTAATTCTTATTTTTTCCTGTTCCCCTACCCTCCCCACAATCCTCCTACCCCTAAATATATAACCTTTGTTTCCTTTTTTTTATTACCATCACATTTTTTTCTTTACCCCTCATTACTCACTCCTCTACCACATTTCCCTTTGCAATTTTTGGATACATTCTTCAGTAGAGCAGTACATTTAACTCCTTCAACTCTAGTCTTCTTCAAACCCTTTGGTCATTTGAAACCTCATTTTCACAGCAAACCTGTCAAGAGCTTCTGGGACCTATCTTTAAGGGGAACACATTTGGTGTAACATGATTCTAATCCTCCAAGGATGAGTCCTATGTGTATTTTAATCCATTTTGACCCACCACCTTCTTCTTTTAAGCCACTTAAAGATATTCAGGACTAATCTAGGGAAAGAATGTGTCACAAATGCTGTTGGCACCATGTGCCACCAAGGCTCTGAACTCACAAGCTGACCACACTCCCATAGATGTCAAATGACTCCCAATAATCCTCAAGCCAATAGTACATTTTGAATACTGTGTCCTTTTCTACAAAATTAAACACAATCATCTCTCCCTGACATTTAGCTTGACTTATGCTTTGCTATCAATACTTGTGCACCCGATTTTCCACATGTGTATACATTCAAAATGTATACATTCAAAATGTATACATCTCACTGGCAATAGCCATTTCTTTACTGCATTTCATGATAATTCAGAAAAAGACAAGTGATGACATTTTTATCTTAGCCACTGCTAAAAAGAATACAATCTTTGTTTTTGTTTGTTTGTTTGCTTGTTTATGGTACCAGAGATTGAACAGGACCTTGTGCTTGCCAGAGAGGGGCAGAACCATTGAGATACATCCCCAGCCTATATTTATAATCTAAAGAGAAGACAGAGCATAAATTTTATCCACAAGACTGAGAAATTGAGGTTGTGTGTGTGTGTGTGTATATATATGTGTGTGTGTGTCTGTGTGTGTTTGTGTATATGTACATATATATATATATATATATACCCACATGAAATGTGTACCTACATTGGGGCAATATCAGTGCTGTGCTTTATATCTAGATGTTCCCCAAATCCTCATGGGCTCATAGATGATGCTACGAGAGGGAGACAGGATCTTGGGGGAATGATACCCATGAATGGATTAACCCACCAAGGAACTTACAGCTACATGATATTGAGAGTTAAAGCCTGGTCAGAGAATGTGACTCAGTGGAGGAGCAGCCTGGAAGCATCTATCTTCTTCCGTCTCTCCTTGGTCTCCCTCTGTTTCCTGTCCACCGTGTCATTAGTGACACCCCTCTGACGGGTCCCCCCGCCAGGGCACCCAGCCTTGGAGCCAGCCCAGCATGGACTGAAACTTCTACAGAGTGTGAGACAAAACAACTTTTTCCCCCTTTAATTTGTCAAACTTCATGTCTCAATGATGAGAAAGTTGACTAAGCTCACCACCATGCCTTAGGCATCCAACTCACATTTTAAGCAGATGAGTTTGTGCTGTTTATTTTGTTAATTTTATTAGCATGTATTAATTATACAGAAGATTCTGTATATTATGAAGATTCTTTAATAGGATGCTTATTTGGATTTCTAAAAGCAATTGGGATAGCTGGGTCATGCGGTATATATGGCTTTAGTTGTTTGAGATTCCTGCATACTATTTTCATAATGGGTATACCAATTTACATACTCACCAAGAGTATATAAGTTTTCATATATGCAGTATGTATACACACATGTAATATATGTCTATATATGTATAGACATATATATGCAAATGTAATTAGAAAAGCATATTTATATCTAAAATATTTTAGGAGTAGTACATGGTTTCTGTTGATTAAAAAACGTAATTTAAACTCTGAAAATTATATATTTATATCAATACAATATGTATTTTCAATCTTTGAATTCTTCAATGTTTAGATAATTTTTACAAAATGTATAAATCTTGCAAACAACCCAGATGCCCATCAACTGGAGACTGGATAAAGAAGACATATGTTGTTTTTTATTTTTAATAAAACGGAGAATTACTGTGCCATAAAGAATGACAAGTTTCAGTCATTTATGTGCAAATGAATATACCTTGAGGAAACACTAGTAAGTGAAATAAATAGATCATAGATATGTAAATACCATATCCTTTCTCTGGTATGAGAACCTGTAGATGTAAATGAGTTCTAGGATGTATGATAGATTTTGTGAAATAGGAAATACTCCAAGTGAATGTGGTAGAAGAAAGTAATGAGGGGAAAGAATAAATATGACATGAAAAGAAAAAGAAAGCACATGCATATAGGGGTGGGGCTGTAGGGTGGGTAGGGATATGGGTAAAAATGAGAATTAACTCGGGTTATATACTGGCACAAATTCTCCAAAACTGTGTGTGATTGTAAGCTGTGTATAAAATGTACCAATAAAGGATTCAATTTTTTAAAAAGTGTCTAATACTATATGTATATTTTCTATCCTGTCCTTAACACTATAATACAATATACCTTATTTTTTCAATATTAGAAAGGTAGTAGGATTATCATCTTAATAATTTTATATTTTCATCTATTATATCCTTAAATCCCTAAAACAAAATTAAAAATCAAAAGTATATGTACTTCAATTTTAATGTATATTTAAAAACTGTCTTTTAAAGTTCTATTAATTTACAATGCCAGCAGCATGATTTTCTATATCCTAGAAACACTAGGTTATAATCCTAAAAATGAAACATTAATTATACTAAGTAAAAATTATAAACATATTTAATTATCTTTATGTGCAAAATTAGTTCCACATTAATAATTATGCACGTGTATGTTATTTTCTTACTTTTCATATTTCATTCATACTTTTGAAACACAAAAATGTAAATTATAATTCTATTCTTTGCTACAGAATACACAACCTTATTTCCAGTATGAAGTTGTGTTTTCATACAGTTTATCTAGCCTCTATCTATTCCTCCCTTTTCATATTCTTATTTACTTTTGTTGAGCACTATTCTCTTCTCATCTTCTATGAGATCAACTCCCTTTTATATTTTTTCCAGAAAAGCATGAGAACATACAGTATTCGTCCTTTTTTTTGTGCCTGGTTTATTCACTTAACATAACATCCCTCAGTTCCATTCATGTAGCTACAAATAACAAGACTTCATTATGTTTTATGGCTGAACAACATTTTCTTTACCTATTGACATTTGTTGATTCCTTATCTTGGCTATTGTCAACAGTGCTTCATTAAGGGCAGGTATCACATTCATGTGATGATTTAATTTCCTTTGGATATATCCTCAGGGATTTCTGGATCACAAGGTTACACAAAATCTTCAGATTTTTAGTAATATCCTCATTTTCTTTGATAATGCTTGTACTAATTTACATTCAAAAATGTGATTTCCCTTTCTGTACATGCTCTCCACCATTTTCCTGCCTTTTAGTAACAGTCATTTAACTTGCTTTGAGACAAAATCTCATTGTTGTTTAGATTTTCATTTTCCTGGTAAGTAGTAATGCTGAGCACTTATATATATTCTTTGACAATTTGCAGGAGAGAAATAAAATAACCTGATTTAAAAATTGATTAGTAATGTGAATAGGTATTTTTCAAAGAAGACAGGAAAATACAAAGAGAAGTAGTTTTTAATATGCTATTTCTGTATAAGGCACAATAATATACTTCTTTGTGCTTATATCATTAGTGTTATACTTAGAAATAATATTGTCAATACCATATAATATTAGTCATTTCATTTATTATTAAGCATTATTTGTATTGTCTTCTTGTATTTTAGGCTTCTTTAAACAAATAATAATTAAAATATATTAGTCAGCATTCACCTACTAGATTAAGCAGGTAACTAAACAACCAACTCTTAATAAATGGGACTTTTACTCATTCACTAACAAGAATTTATAATAAAATTGCTGCCAGACTAACCACATTGGATTGACAGGGGGCTTCCAAAATAATAAATGGTATAAGTAGAAGAACCCTGGGCCCTTTGAAACCCTGCATAGAATTGAGGTCATCTTCTGATGATGCATATTTCTCCTGGGATTGTATGAAGAGGAGTTTCCAAAAGGAAGCTGTGAATCTATAGGATATTTTTTTCATTCTTGTTTCCAATAGTCAACAATTACATTAAATGGACTCTTCATGTAAAAGTAAACCTACAAATTAGTTTCAGAATAATAATGCATTATCTAATTATTCAAATTTGATAGGACATTAAATATTAGTACAGTGAGTATTTGGGTGTTACTGTAATTATTTGATTGTGAGCTTTCAAAAATGCATATAAGTGAGGACACTGACAGGAACCGATATGACATCTTCTCTGATACTTAAATTTTTTCTATATTTTAGTCATTTTACTAAAACTCATAACTAGTTATAGCAGATGCTAGCTGTAAAAAGAATTGTTGATGGAAATATAATCTGTAAATTTAAATAATTTGCGTAGTCATTTACATTTCCTTTGTTTCAGTGTAACCAACCATCATTCAGATGAAGTTTCATTTACTTTTTCATGACAAGATATAAGACTATGTTCCTCTAAATCATTATATTGGTATTATTCCCCTAATTTTCTTAGGTCTAATCTGGTTACCAGTGACAAATTTTATATTTTATGATATAATTTGACTGATCAATTTACATATATATATATATATAGAGAGAGAGAGAGAGAGAAGTTTATATATATATCCATTTACAGATAGATAAGTCGATAGATAGATTGGAATGTTAGATATATTTTCCTCTCAAAATACAGCTTTCCTTGTTAATAAGATTAATAGCAAAAAGATTAATCCTCAAATATACTTAAGGAAAGATAAATGTTTTCCAAGTCATGTGCACTTTTATTTTTAATGTAATTTGAAAGGCAAGAGGCCATTTTACAGAACATTCACAGAATTAGAAAAGGTCATTGATCTGAATTCTTTGTCTTGTGGCAGGAAAAGTGTAATGTAAGTACATAATAAATCATGTACAAAGTTGAATAGTTTTAGGATGGAAGAAAAGTATCTCTGATTAAGCCAGAATGAATTTTGGTAATAGAACAAATTCAACTCAAGCTAAAAGTTATACTTTGAAAAAGTGGGACAATTAATTATAATATTTTCTCTTAAAAAGTTACTCAAGGTTTTTTGATTGAATGCAGGCTCTTGTGCTTCCAAGGTAGGCATGGTATCACTTGAGCTAAATCCACAGCCCTCAAGTTTGTGTTTTTGGTAAAATTTTAAAAGGTTGCATTAAAACTCAACATGTTAGTATGTACACTGTTATTACTTAATATTCAATTTAGATTTTTAGTTTATTTTATAACAAAACAATTGAGAAGCTAGATTTATAGAGGATAAAAGAAAATTGCAATCAAATTATTCTTGACAGAACAAAGAAATACAATTTCTTTTGTCAAAGGATAACTTTAAAAAATTATACTATGGATGGTTTGGATAGTACCCGCAAAATTTATGTGATACTTTTAGCAGACCTAATCCATTTTCTCAATTATGAATAATGGTGCTCAATTTTGATTCCATTAAATTGTTTATTTCATTATATTCTCTAGAGCTCCATTACCTTAAGGAACTGTTCTGTTCTAGGGTGGTTTTAGTGGGGCTCAGTTCTCTATTAGGGCTTAAACCAATTAGAAAACCCCCTAACCCTCTTGAAATTCGGTGTTTGAGGTCGTGAAACTTAAAGGCATCCAGTCAAAATGAAGGCCAGAACCTTCCCGTACTGTGATTGAGGAGAACAAGTTTTGCTCTTATACCTGACCCATAGATGTGTCCCCCTGGGGTGAGTGGTCAAAGACGGCCTGTTCAAAAACAGTGTGAGTCCAATAGGGCATTTGTTTTTCTAAAAGACTATGCCAACTGAAAGCACATGGTAATCTGGTATATGTTGTTATTATACTGACCAAAGAGTGGATTGTATTTACTCTATTTCCCTATGTCCTATCACAGACCAAATTAGGAAGGTAAAATAATTTTGTAATACAATAAATGAAGGCTGTCTATGACTCTGTGTAGGTTTTCCAAAACATAATCTTTCTGTGTTTTAAAATAAATTTTAAAAGCTCTGATATTAACTTCTTATTTGGCCCTTATGACACTGAAGTTGCCAATTTCACTGGATTAAGACTCCTAGATGGTAGAATACTCATCAGGGAATTAGACCACAGATGTTCATAGCTGATTGTGCTGTTGGGAGGAGGGGCCAACTTGGAGGTGGGTCCCTTGGGGAGCGACTCCGGAGGCTGCATATCCTGCTGGCCCTCTGCACCTCCACTGTGCTTCCTGGAAAACAGGAAGTGAGCCACTTTACTGCATCATATGTTTGTTTTCATGGTGTTCTGCTTTATCCCAGACCTGCAAGGATGGAACCAGCCAATAACAGACTGAAAGTTCTGAAATCATAAGCCACGTAAATTTCTTGTATAATGTATCATATATGAATGAAAAATATATATGTATGTATGTGTGTATATATGAAACACATTCATATATAATGTATTATATGTATGAATAAAACACACACACACACACACACACACACACACACACACACACACATATATATATATATGAAACATTGTCCCAGCAGTGGGAAGGCTTACTAATACAAGCACAAATAATAGTAAAATCAAAGTACTGTAGCATCATTGTCACAAAATATCTAGCTTTCAAAGGTTTGTGTGAAAATTAGTCTTATAATTGTAATTAGCTATGCCAGCAATAGATTTTCAGTTTTCAAATTCTCACTTGAGACTGAGTAGGTGAAATATGTTACTGCCTCTTCCATGAACTATGTGGATTACAAGAAAGGGGGTCCAGAGAATATTTCTCCTTAGTTTCCTCTCCACCTTTATTTTTCCGCTGTGTGCATCCTGTTAGTTTACATCACTGGAGTTCCAAACACAGCAATAAGAAAAGTGGCTTTTATACAAGTGTGGTGAATGATAGCGTCTCTCACCTAAGAAGCACAACTTGCCTATGCTATCTAAGAATGCAGAATTTATTCTGACATTTCATCACCTAGTCTTAACCCATCAGAAATATGAAAACTAAGTGTATAAGGATTTCTCCAGAGTGTCTTCAATATGGAAAATATCCATAACATTTTTATCTTTGTACATAACATCTTTGTTGACATATTTTGGATAAAGAGTTTGACATCAGGAAATATGAAAGGTAAACCTTTATTGACTGACATGAACATATTTAAATCTCCATATGTGAGCAAATTAGTTCCTAAAACACTATCTGGTAACTAATCTATGTATAAAATAACTAAAAATAAGTGTTTTACCAAAAAAGAACTGTATTGATTATGTGTTGTCATCAAATCCTGGCACAGAAATACACCATTCATAGAAAACTATCCTTCATGAATGCTTTACCTTATGATATTGAATCATTAAAAAGAATTCCGTTCATATCACACTGCCCAGAAGTATAAAGCTGGGAAATATTCCTAACAAAATCCTCTGGAAATGACTTTTTAGTAGAAAGTCAAGCCTATTTATTCTCTAATGACTAGGCAGCCATGCTAGGAATAAAAAGAAAAAGAAAAACACACTAAAAATAAGTAAAATTATGATTCCTCTTCAGATTCACTGTAGTATAAAATCCAGTCACATTTACCGCCAAGGAAGCCCTGCTTATGTTTAAAGGTTTTTAGGGTTTATCTGGCTACCTTATTAAAGATTAGGCACATAAATATGTAAAACCTGAACACACATAAAATTAAGAAGTTCCTTAGCTGTTTTCCATTGATTATTACTTACTTAATCAGTAGGTTGAACATATTTAATTTATTTTATCTTTTCTGTAAAACTTTTAAAACTGAAAATATCTCCCTGGATTTGGGCTAAACACAGCTGGAAACAGTAGATAAACAAGGTATTCCTGGTGGAGACCAAAGTGCATTCCAATGTTTCCTTAAATATGCCAGCCTATAAACTGAGTCCCTACCAAAAAATGAGATTTAAAATGTCCTACAGGAAAGAACAGGCTTAGTAGATTCAGCTAGAAAGGATTATAATAAACACTGCAACATTTATGAAATACTATCAGAAGCCACTGGTCTGTCGATACTGTTTGCTAATTCAAAGAGTTATAGTTAGTATTACCAGGGTCAGACAAGACATGAATATTAATAAAATAAAGATTGAAAAACAACCAAACATAATAAACTTATTTGTTCATGTTGTTATCTAAAAAATCAGAATTATTAAAATAAAAGAAAATATCCAACAAATGCTTAAAACCTCTTAGAATCTCATATGATCTATATGAATTTTTATGTTAGCAATAATTTTTTTTTTTATTTTTAGAAAGCAGTATATTTTCATTTTTCTAAAAGCCCTGGTAATTTAGTTCTCAAAGATTTTCCTATAAAAGATAACCTAGAAATATGGGCAAGATACAAAATGTCACTATCACAGCAATTAACCTCCATTAGTCATGAAAGTTAAAGCTTTTTATAAATGTAAATATGCTTCACTCTTCCAGGTCACAAAATAAACTGACTGAAGATGAAATCTGCATCACAGAATCCAAAGCATTAGTCAAGGTTTTAAAATAAAGGTCAAAACGAACATTTCCTCAGTTTATGGTCAGTTCTCTGGAGAGGGAATTCATTCTTTCTAAAGAATGAGACCCTGGTATCCATGTCATGTAGAATGACTAAGTCAGAAGGCAGACTAAGGTAACATTTCAGACACACTCCGCAAATTTCTTTCAGGTTTGTGGAAAAAAAAACCCAAACAAACAGGACATAATGTACTTTGTCCCAAATTATTGCATTCATCAACATCTTTAGTTATCATTTCAGGTTTTTACAGGATATTTTCCCTTTTTTTAACGTTACTGAACTTGTACAAATGTATCCTCTTTGTATGTTCCTAAGATTCAAATCAGTAGAACCATATAAAGCTCTAAGCAAATTGACTTCAAATTCAACATTCTATTGATTTAATGATAAAGTTGTTCCTTAATAATAATCTTCCCTATATTATTGCTGTTGTTTGAAAAGCAGAATTCTATATAAAGTTTTCCAAAATGTTTTTCTTTTTCTTAATGTTGTGGTTAAAAAAAAAATGAAATTTTATTTTTCTTGTGCCATAATACATAAAATTTACTTTATTACTTGCTTGTCCACCCTTACCTTTTTCCATGACAACACTATCACCATTTCAATAATAAAATATATCATCAAAAATTATATTTGTACCTAAATCTGTACACATGTTTTTAGTTTTGTTTTGTTTTTTGAGATGGGGTCTTGCTTTGTAGTTCAGGCTAGCCCTCAGCTCACTGTGTAGCCCAGGCAAGCCTGGAACTCAGCAATCCTCCTGCCTCTGCCTCCCAAGTGCTGGGATTACAGGCGTGAGCCACCACGCCCAGCACTCTAGTTTGTGGTATTGATTGCTGGTGGGTGTGAATCACCACCCCCAGCATTGTTTGTGGTTACCGGGGATCAAACTCAGGACCTTGCACTTGCGAGGCAGGCGCCAGAACCACTGAGCTAAATCTCTGGCCTGATACACACATTTTTACCAATGTTCTACCATAAGGCAAGTAGCATCTTATCCAAAGTGACTTTTACCACTTTTGTTCAGAATCCACACCCACCTCTTTTCTCAGGGATTGTACTGTTTCATTTATCTTTCCTGTTCTTCACTCAATTGTCTACTATATTGAACCTTATGTAACTACTTAAAAAGATGGAGTAGCAATCATTTTTAAAAAGAGGAACAATAAAAATTACAAAAAACATTTCATGCCACATCCATTTCAAGTTTCTGTGTTACCGCCTTCCCTTCTCCAAAAACATGGTTCCAGGAAGTCCTCCACATTTCTTCGCTTCTCAGTCACTAAACCGTATTCCTCTGATATGCCTAGTACTACAATTCAGATTTACCAAGGCCATCTTCATCATTCCACCTTAAGAAAGATCATTTTTCTGTCTTCAGTGAACTCACTGGTACTTCCTGAGGCCCTTTTTGTCGGCTCTCTCCAGGAGATACATCCTGTTTCTCACAGCTCAGGGTTGTCAAACAACACAGCACCTAGTAAACTGTTGTCAAGAATCCACAGTGCTCAGGAATGCACCACAGGACAAAACCCTCCCTGGCCCCCAGAGTAAATAGCGCTCAGGTGGAGGACCCCTCCACTACCTGACATTTCAACAATATTCCACAGTTGTAAAATACCTGCTTATTATCTGCATCTTCTCCTGAATACACTAATCTAATGAGAATAAGGGCTTCCCTGTCCTATTATTTGTTCATTGATATGTAAAGGTGATAGTTCACACTAGGCATGCCATAAATACTCATTAAAAGCATTTTATGTTTAACTAATACTTTTATCATATAAGTACTGCTTTAGTTAACAATCTATGTAACACTTGAACTAAAGTTGAAATAGACTGATTTCTCTTTTGCAAAATAATTTGTTTATATTTCAACCCTCTGTAAATCCTCTAGGGTAAAGGTGGGATTTTTGTACCTCCCTTTACTTTTTTTCATCTATATGCTGAGAGATGAGGACATGCATGGATATGCAGCTGTCTTGAAGGATAGAACCCCACTGTACCTAGATTCAGGTCTGCAGATACTGATATCAATGAGCATTTGCGATCACTACAATATTTCAAGTGAGATAGACCTTTAAAGACTGGTCAAGAACTTATCCATCATTTAGAAATTTGAATTGTTTATTCAGAGTTTTTTTTTTCCCAATGAGGGAATAGATTACAAGTTTCAGAAACAACTTCCAAATGATTTTTTTAAAAGATAGTATTTTGAAAAAGAGACATGTCTATAGTGCAAACTAGACATGTCTATAGTGTAAACTACAATAGGAAATACCAGAAATAAAAGTCTGACAGAAATGTCAGAGTGATTAACCTTCTTATAGATTAAAAATAATTTGAATCATCTACAAATCATACAAATGTCAACATCTGATAGCTACTTTTATATGAAAACTGTCAAGAAATAATCAATTTCACAGAGAAAGAAGCTACTTTGTTAGTTTCTAATCCTCAAAATATGGTTATTGTTGCATAAAAGTAATTAATTCTTTCAACAAGTTTCCCAACATATTACACTCAATTCTCTGTGGTACTCTTTGGAGTCTGCTCCTTAGAAAAAGTTCAGATATGCGTCTCGTGGGATTGCAGAGGACGATGCATGTTGTAGCAATGAAATATTACCATTCCTTTCTGCCTCACATGCTTTAAATTGCCATTTACTGTCCAGGACAGACACAATTACTTTGGCTAAGCACTAAGCTTTAAATTCCTGCTGAGAATAGTAAGGAATAGTAATGATTTTACCTTACATTGTATCCAGAATTTTCATGGACTCAGTACACAAATTATTTTCTTCAAGTTCAAAGTAAATTAGATTGTATCACACTTGTAAATAATGAGGCTACATGGAAATATCCTCAGTGTGTGTTTGAAGTCCAATCTACATTAAAAATTGGGCTTGCTTTTATTTAAGTCTACATTTTTATTTATGAACTCTCTTACTGCCTATTTTCTTCCAGTAATTCTACAAGTCTGTCTTCCTGTATTCACTAAAGCAAATGTTTCAAATGTACTATTTACTGGGCAGGAGTGCATTAATATTATTGTTTGACTAGAAAATCAGGGCCTCCATGCTCCATGTAGCAGAGATCAATTTAACAGCATCCTTCAGTACTGAATGAGTCAAGTTGAACAGTGGTGGAAATGCTAGCACACCACACAAACTGAAGGAACACTTACTTTTTCCCCACATAATACTCAGTGTCTACTGAAATTATTGCAGAGAATTTCTATTCCCAATGGTAGTATGTTACTTAGTTTAAATTGCTTGAAATGCATCTTATTTAAGAGGAAGAATGGAACACATGATCCAGTTGATTTTAAATCTCACTATGACACTTTAACAGTGCTAGGGAGCTGATCTCGACGTAGTTCTTGGTAAATGCTGGGTGTGAGGTGTCTTATGGGGACACCTGTGGGGAGACAACTGCTAATCATAAGTACTTATCAGGGTTGGTTATTGAAAAATCTGGATTCAGGAAACAAGAACTTTCCAGGGAACTATCTGAGGAAAGATCCACTGGGATGCTGTTAACTAGATCTGAGCATAGGGCGAAAAAAATGAACTTGTGAAGTTTTACCAAATGGTCAGATGTTCAAAAGAACAATACCACATTTGTCAAGGGTAGATTTGAGTTCACGATTTTAAATTGGCAATTGTAAAATGTAAGAGTTTTCACCCAAAGCTTTTAACTATTTTTACTGATACGGGGGTCACACTTCCAGCTTTTGTGGAAGGATCTAAATTTACACCTGTCATTCAAAGGTGATTAGTCAGAATACTGCTTTCATCCTCAGAGAAGTTCCATTTGAAAGATAAGTTCTGTGGGTACCCAATTTAATGAAAAATTTTTAAAAAAATATTTGTTACTGGGAAATATGCTTTTCCAAATATTGATATGTTCAAAACTTAGCATCCTCAAAATTCTAAATATAATATTATGGATATAATAGTCTTAGGCTGAGTTACATTTAGGAGGTAAATAGGCAAAAGGTTTACCCATATTAATAAGATTCCTGTCTGCATCAGAAGAGACAAGAGCAAGGGTTTCTCTGCTCTTCTTCATCTAGGAGTACACTGAAAGAGGTTCTCTCTGGTTTCCTTCACTGAAGGTAGAAAAGGCTATTTGCAAACCAGGAGACAGGTTCTTAGGAAATACGGGATTTGCTGACACTTTGCTTTTGGACTTTGCACCTTATAGAATAGTGAGAAATAAATGTTTCTATGTAAGGCACCAAGCTTTAAGTAACAAATAGAAATGAATGTTTGACAAGTAAGAATGAATGCAAACTGAAAAATTTCTATCACAAACATCAATTTTTCATGTTATTATGGAAAATTCTTATTATAGAAGTTAAAGCTTGTTATAGCACAGCTGAGTAGCTTGGAACTATTTGAATTTGTTGTACATCTACTTCTTCATCTATAAAATCATGTTATATATGATATTATGAGAAAAATGAGGTGGTTCATGTAAAGTGCTTCCAGTATTTCTGGACACATAAGATCTATATATAATTTTCAGTAATAATTTGGGAAACTCAAAGACATCTTTCAATGTACTGGCTTTGGTAAAATGGTATTCAGCAAATTTATTTATTAATATTTGACCTGAAGATTATAAAATATATTTTCACAGAAATGAAAATGTACTGTATGGAACAGCACATTTGAATTTATTCATTTAGTGTAAACTTTTCCTATATCTCGATACTTTGACAAATTTGAGCTTCCTCCTTGTTTTTCCTTGTTGGCAGGAACAATCTATAGATATCCAACATTCAAAGAGCACCTTTTTCATGTCTGAATAGGCAATTTGCGTGGTCACCAACTCTATGCCAGTAAACATCTCTTTTCCTGGTAGGATACTACCCCTGCACTGTACCTCATTTATTATCCTTTTATGGCCACAGAACACTATTCCTCCTCAGTCAGCCCCATATCATGAGTCTGTTAGGAAGCAAGCAGTTCCTGCCACTAAGGAGGAATACCCAGCAACTATTACGCTTTGCTCTGAAAAACTGGCTTTGAACATTAAACCCATCATAAAATTCACATGTGTCAACGCATGTTAGAAAAAAGCAAAAAGGTTATTCATTGGCCATATGTACAGAAATAAATCAACTTGCCGATTTATTTTGCCAGTCCAGCTCCAATCTGTCTTTTTTGGCCATGGTATTATTATCACTCCACTCACCATCATACTCAGACCTCTCTGTCACTTACAAAACTTTTCTTTCATTTCAGAATTCTCCAGATCACTACATTATTGTTTGTCTAGTAAGCATACCTCATGGCTTCCAATCCCACTTAGATTTACCATTACCTTAGAGTATTATAATTCTTTAGTTATACTTAGAAATGGATTTTTCTAAGATTTCTAAGATTTCAAGATTTAAATCTTGCACTAAATCCATTTATCTAAAAGTATTGACTGATACACCTTCTATAAGACCTATCTCTACATCAAAAAGGATAATGCTTACAGATAATGAAAACAAATTTGGACACTTTTCAAATTATTATATGCATTCAAAATTAGTGAAGTACTAGTTTTTTAAATTTCTCAAGTGTTTCAGAAAAAAAAACATATGTACTAAGCATAGAAATAATATATGTAGAATAGTCATGCATGAATACAACATTTAAAAATAAGCTTTAAAATAAAACTTCTAAAATCCTTTATTATATTAGGATTATTTATATATTAGTCATAAAAAGTATACACATATTAAAACTCAGCTGCCATAGGGTTATAGGATAACTCTGTTTTAGTTTAAAGTACAATGATTAGAATGGTAAATTATCACAAAGTGACAAAATTACTGTCACACTGGATTCAGAGCCAACTTGTAGAATAATTATTTTTAAAATATCCCCAAATTTGGCTACATTTGACAATATTTCGAAAACCTTGGTAGCTTGTTTTTTAAATTTCTTTCTAGAAAAACAATTATTCTGATACTATAGTTTGACATACACTAGTAAAACTCAATCTAAAAATCGAAACTGTACATGTTGTTGGATAATGAACCAAGTCATAAGCAAGTCTCTGACAAGGATGCCATGCTTTCAGGAGAGCAGAGATTGATATCCAAGGTAGAAATGAGTACTGGATCACAAGCAAGCATTTACTAAACATGAAAAGATGGTCGTATCACCAAAGCAAAGAAAAAATTAGAAAGACAGAGGAGTAGGAGATAGAAGAGAGAGACAGGCAGAGAAATGAAGTGTAGAGAAGAGAAAGAGGACAAAGGAATAAAGAAAAGGTACAAAGAAATGTCTCAGTGAACACAATACTCTTAACAATGCTATTCTGTAAGCTAACATGAATGCCCTTTTAAATGTTGAAAGGAGAAATGTTTTAGAGAATCCTTTCTTGAAAAATTTTACAAATAAATAAAGGATTTCTGTATAAGCACATTTTTACCATTGACTTACCATTTCTATTTTACATTCACAATGAAGCTCAGAACAAGTTGTCCAGACTATAGGTTCTGGGAATGAACTCCTACACAAAGGTTGACTATAAAAGCAGTTAATTGTTTTTCCAATAATATCTGGCCTCAAGGGGAACATAATTGAAGCATATGAATTTCTAGCATCGCAGTTCCCAGTGAAAACTCCTTCAGTGAACTGACAGGATGAATAAAATACACCACAAGGAAACCTCAACTTCATGATTTACTAGTGTTTGAAACAAATAAACGAGCAAGACCTGACAAGATAAATTGGCTAATCACATTCAAGATTGTAAGAGATAACTTGAGAATAAGATTACTGAGGGAAAAAATAGATTAACAGTCAGGAAATTTAATATGCTAATTTCATAACTTTTAAATTAACCATAATCCAAACCTTTATTTTCTAAAACATGAAATGACTCAATCCTGGAACAGCAATTTTACTGCAGCAGTGGAACATAATTCCTATGCTAGCAAAGGAAAGAAAGGAATACATGCAAATAACATGCATTCAGAATGGATATAAGCCTTGAAGTGACTTCTTGTGTGTGTATCAGAGATCCCTGTCGTGTTGTTTTGTAATACATCCTGAACTGTAGGAGCACATAACCACAATTACAGATTTGGTTTCAGTATCTGACTTTTTTTTTTTTTTTTGAGACAGCTCACTTTGTAGTGAGCTGACTATGTAGCCCAGGCAAGGCTTGAAGCCTCGAACTCGGCAATCCTCCTGTCTCTGCCTCTCAAGTGCTGGGATTACAGGCATGAGCCACCAAGCCCAGCATTGTTGTATGTGGTTACAGAGATCAAACTCAAAACCTTGCGCTTGTGAGGCAGGTGCAGGAACCACTGAGCTAAATCTCTGGCCCTCAGTATCTGTTTTTAATATTAGGCCACACAACCTTCAGTTTTTATTCCTGTCATATTTTAATCTAATACCTAGTATGGTTGAATAAGCATTTATTGAATGAATAAAATAAATAGAAGCACATTAGTTAAGAGAACTAGCCAAATATAGATGAATAAATGAATATAGAACATCACGCATGCTAGTGATCAAAAATATGTTCTTGGGCAGGACAAGGATGAGTGCTCCAAAGAGGATTTTTATTTGTTAGACAAATCTGAAAGATGAGGAAAATTTTTTGAACTAAACAAGTTTGGTGGAGACAATGAGTCAATAGTGTAAGCAGAAAGATCATAACTTTGTTCCGTAAGAACTACTGATACTTAAAGATTTCAGAAAAGAAAAGTGTATAGTAAACAGAATGGCACTTAACAGTTGGACAGAGAGTATCACATACTCTGGATGCCATTAAAGTCCTCTCAGGGATTGAGAGGTATCCCGCGTGAAAGATCAGCCCGGGGAACTGTGTGGGGAAAATGAAAAGGAGGAGGTGGAAGGGAAGAGAGCATTGAGTCAGTTTAATTTTCTCATGAAGTAAATACCTTAATTAATTGAGAGAACAGACTGAGGTGTTTGTGTGTGACGTCCATTTTCTTAGGCATGTTAGGAATGGTCTTACGGTACATAGCCTCAAACTCTCATCAGTGTCGTAAGTGGGGCTTTTGGAAGGCTATTGAATATGGAGTGATCAATTACTTGTCAGGAAGTAGGCCTCTCTGAAGAGGCTTGCCAGTTGGAGAGAGATCTGGAAGAACTTACTTCTGCCATGTCCACACTTTGCTCTCTGATCCAAGGCACCTTCATGAGTCACTTTTCCACCTTCAGTCGTGCCCCTGTGCCAGGCTATCCTGCCTTGGAGCCAGCCAGCTACGCATTGAATCCTCTACAAGCTGAGAGCCAAGGTAAACCTTCCTCCACTTAAACTCCAAGTGTTGGCTATTGTGTTGCAGAGATGAAGACAGTGAGGAACACTTTTAGTTTTTAAAGAATTCTACTTCACTGGTCATTCATGAAATGCAAATTAAAACAATGCTGAGATTCTCCCTCACTCTAGAAAGAAATCAGCCAATACCAAATGCTTCTCTCCTATTGGTGGGAATGTAGACTGGTGCAACAACTGTGGAAATCATTGTGGAGATTCTGCAAACAACTAAAAATAGAGGGTCCGTCTGAGCAATGATTGGATAAAAAAAGATTTTTTTTTAAATTTTAATGGAACAGGGTATTACTCTTCCATAAAGAAGGATGAGCTTTAGACATTTATACCTAACTGGATGGACCTTAAAAACAAACTCAAGTGAAATAAATCACACACCTATGTTTAAATACTGCATTGTTTATCTGGTGTGAAAAACCGAAAGTAAAATAAGGAGTGAAAAATACAGCAGATGTTGAGAAATGAGAAGAAAGTGTTTAAATGAGAAAGGAAACAAGGGAGGGGGGACAGAGAAAGGAAGGAAAGGATAAGGTGAAATGTGAAAATATAAGGAAAATGGAGACAAACTTCTAACTAGGGAGGGGAGTTTGCAGGGGAATGAGATACAATAAAATAAAATTTATTAAAAATAAATTATAAAAGACATCTGATCAGGAACATACATCCCAGAGGTAGCTGTCCAAGTCATTTAGGTTATCACCTAATCAATACAAAGGTTTCATGAACTAGCATTAAAAACTGTCATCAAGAATCAATATTCATTGGAAAAATGAAAAATATCCCATCAGTATAGGTAGACAGGAAGAGTTTTACAAGTCTCTGCTTCTCTGAGAGGGCTCAAGGGGCAATTAACCACTTCAAAAGCTTAATACATTCAGAGTAGTACCTTGGTCTAGAAAGCTGGTGTAGAGAGCTTGGCTGAGACTTGTATTTCCCTACTTAACTGTGAATAAAGAGATCCAATTTGAATGTCAGTTGCCCCTAAGGCCAAAGTACCACTACACTGACTCACTGACCACTACACTGAGGGGGATCTCAGAAGAGGGCTTAAGGAACAAGATCATGGGGCAGTTTCTGACGACATATTGGAAACACAATTGGTTTATTAATAAGCATCTAATGAACATCTCTGTGTAGCAGTGATTCTGGCCTAGTACGTGATTTCATTGTACAGGAATAGACTAGAGAGAACATTTTTCATAGAAGCAAAGCATAGGAACTCCATTTACCATACATGTCATCAAAGCCACCAGTATTTTCCAAAAGAATCTCTGTATTCCTGAAATCATAAAAAGCCCAGCTTCTATCAGAGAGCATTCTAGAACAGTAGATTAAAAATTACTCATTCCTGCCGGGCATGGTGGCTCAAGCCTGTAATCCCAGCTCTCGGGAGGCAGAGACAGGAGGATTGCTGAGTTCGCAGTGGCTTGCCTGGGCTACATAGTGAGCTCAGGGCCAGCCTGAACTACAAAGCGAGACCCTGTCTCAAAAAAAAAAAAATCACTCATTCCTGAGCAAGAATAATGGTGGTGAGTGTGTAGTAGAGGAAATAATATTGAAATATTTTTATAAAACAGAATCAATCATTGTTCATATTGAATGTTGGGGATAGAAATATAGAAAATCTTGAAAACAGGTTATTCATTGTAAGTGTGGTGAAAAGGTTGAAAAGAAAGTTCTTGGACATTGTTTCACATTCTTAAAGCCACTATAATAAATTATCACAAACTCAGCAGTTTAAAATGCCAGAAATCCATTCACTCACATTTCTTGAAAGCAGAAATCTGCAGTGATTATCAAGGAACTGGAATAAAACTATCAGCAGGGCTGTGCTCTCTCCTTTTGCACTGGAAAAATATTAGTTCCTTGACTTTTACAGTTTTGGGTGTCAGCAACATTCTTTGATGTTTGTCTTGTTTCCCCCAACCTTTGCGTGCATAATTAAATCACATTCTCTTATGTGTCTACCAGGTATTTTCTCCCCCTTTATTTAAGGACACTTGTGGTTGTACTTAAGGTCACCAAATAACCCAGGAATATTTCCCCATCTCAAGATCTTTAACTCAACCACATCTGCCAAGATCATTTTCCGTATAAAAATTTATAGCTCTAGGGGATTAAGATCTGATCTCTTGGGGCCATTATTCAGCCTAGTATAGACACATTTTATTTAAAATGGCCACAGGAAATTATAGACAATATCTGGTAAACAGATGGATATTGGGGTCTAAAATTATAAAACAGGAAGCAAGAGCATCTGTTAAGAGAAGAGAGTGCTGGGGTTACAATGAAATGGGGTCCTTGGTGGTATGAAATTCTGAAGTGAGTGTTGGGATGAACAGAAGAAAAAGGTAACTGATCAGCAGGAGCATTTTGAATGGTGTAGAGAGTAATAAATAAGGTAGTGTTAATCATCACCAGAATTTTCAAACTGTTTTGCAGTTCTCTTCAGATATCTGAGCATAGATATCAAAATGGTAATTGGGTTAATCTCAGGTTGGGCTTTGCTGAATATCTGTGTTTGAAAAAACGAATGAGCAAAGTGTGCAAAGATATGAAGCAGTTAAATTATTTGATAAAAGATTTAGATCAGATGGACAACAAAATAAAGCCAGGAAAATGCTAAACAGTTGAAGACAAAAGCTAAAACAAAGTAAATAAAGATTAAATTTCTGTAAAAAGAATGGAATGTATTATTTCAGAGGTAGAATAAGTAATGTTTACATGACACTGGGTCACTGTACAGTGGCTGAGAGTACATGTTATTATTGAATAAAATATAGAAATGAGACAGTATGAACAGTAATCTCAAATCTAATGTGTCTAATCATGATCTGGGCAGCTTATAAAAAATGCAGACCCATTTATAACTATTTTAGAGGTCCTGACTCATAAGTATAGTATGGCTCTCCATCCAACACAGTCTGGATGCAGTGCAGTCAACCATTTGAAAGCCTGCTATGCACTGTTAGAATTAAAATGAATGAATATCACTGATAATCATGCAAATCAATATTTTGGATAAGAAAAAATTATGTCAGGTGGTCATAAAATTCCCTGAGTTTAGGAGATCCATAAAAAAGTCAGTAAAAATAGAATACATAACTACGGGTCTTGATAGGATCATATGACATGAACAAAAAGAATGAAGAAAACATTTTGTATGAAAATACAAATCAGATGAACTGAGATAATCGTGAAGAGGAGAATTCAGTTCGTCCCCGAGTGTGTAAGCAAATGTGTTGCCACTACACATAGGCCTTTTAAGAGAATTAAAGGACAAGCCAAGTTCAAACAAATTAAAGGAATATTTTTGTCATGGAAGTATATGGGCTTCTTCCCCAAAGACAGTATATAGTACATACTTTACCTCCCACAGTTTGTGTTTATGAGAGGAAGTTAATACATTTTTAAATTTCATCTTTATACATGAAGTCGGGATTTAATAATCAAAGAAACTTATATAAATAGGATATTAAATTTCAACAGTACTTATATAGGGGCCAGGGATTTAGCTGAAGTGTTACCGTGCCTACCTTGGAAGCAGAAGGACCGGAGTTCGATCCCCAGTACCACAAAAAGAACAAACAAACAAAAAACAAAGCAAAACAATACTTACATGAATATGCATTATTATATACTTTTAAAAAAACTTGATGAATACATGTTTTTATTTTTCTCATTCAAAAGATAAAATCATGTCATACAAAAATATTTTGATGGATTTATGTGTTTAATTTCAACTTTAAAATCACTATGTAATCCTTGTATGTAAAATTAGGAGCAATGTTTGTTCTCTTCTCTGATAACATGTTTATAGCCCTTTCCAAATTGTAATCACAAAAAAGCTCAAATCATATAAACAAAAAGGACTTTAAAGCACTGTGTAATGTTTGCCTCAATATTAATAGAAGGGGAAAGCAAATTTCTATTAGTTTAATGAATGAATAATCAATCTAATAGATTCATACACTGCATATTATTCAATAACAAGCAGGAATGATGTTTTGATCCATGTTAAATATACGTAAACCTCAAAAGTAACATTTTCAGTGAGAGAAGCCATTCAACAACACCACATATGGAATGCTTCCATTTCCATGAAGTGTTCAGAATAGATAAACCTAGGAAAAGGGAAAGGAGATCAGCGGTTGCCAGGAGACAGGCTGAGGGGATGGTGCGAGAACGGATAGTGAATGGTAATAAATACCATGTTCTCTTGGAAATTATATCATAAATTGTATTATAATAATGGCTGCTCAGTTCTGTAAATATGCTAGGAACTGTTAGATTGCACACTTTAAATGGGTGGACTTTATGATATGCAAATTATTCCTTTCTAAATCCATTTAAAAATTAAAATCTCTCTGAGATCTCCCTTCAGACTAACCTCTGGACACTCCCATGAAAAGCTCCTTCTCTCATCGACCTTGTTTTCCTTACCTCAACTTGGTTTGCTCTTTTCTTCCTTCAATTTTCTATGGACAATTCCAGAAGCATTTGTAACTGAGAGACCTATTTCATTCAAAAGCAGAGGAGTCTCGTATAGACGAGACTTCAAATCACTGAAACTTGACATCTTCATGCTGATGATAACATATCTTCCTACTTCTCTGTCTCTTGGTAATGAATATTAAATACATTCTGGAGCACTATTGCAAATTTCTTGTAAAATAAACCTCAAAAGCCAATTATAACACACAGCCTGCCCCAAATCTTTTTTTCCAAAGATCAAAGCCTTATTTTCTTGGATTTTTAGAATGATTGAAATGAAAACAGCCTGCTTCTCCCATTCAGCCTTATGATCCTGACAATAAAAGGAATGAATGTGGTACAGCCAGCTGTACATTTTCAAGAATGATAAATTTCAGCTGTAATTTTTTTCTAAACTGAAGTTTTGCATTTAAAGTTTATAGCACTAGCTAATTTTAGACAGTCACACAGGATGCAGAAATGGAGCTTTGAAGACGAAAGATAAAAAACACAACAGAATTACGTTGGGCAAAAGCAAATAAGTAAACAGTACAGGAATAATAGGATGCAGAGAAATATTATAAAAAGAACTTAATCAATTTATTAAAAATCATTTCTGACTGGAGATATATCATTATGACAGTTCCTTGCATTGTAGAATAAAGGTAATAAACTGCAGCATCAACAGGCTCATCAGAAATGTACTTGTAATTAATGAGAAACAGTAGATGAAAGGCAAATTGAAATATTTCACTTCTCATAGGAACTCAGAAAATATATGAAATATGAATACCTAGAGAAATATGGATTGCAGAAATTCAGAAAGTTTATAAAGTATAATTTTTAACCTTACTATTGAAATTATACAAATTATTTTCACTTGGTTATCATATAAATTCGAAAATCCATGATGATAATTAAAGGATTTAATTTGGCCTAACTGGAAAGTAGTAATAAGCTTTGCTGGCTGTTTTTAAATACATATCTTCACTCACCTTGAGAGATTTGTACTGTTTTAAGATTCCAACCCAAGTTTTGAAAATGCTGGAGCTTTTTCAGAATGTTGTCAGTGAACTAAGAAATCTAGCTGATGCACAAACATTCCCAAAGATAAGAATTACAATTTTTAACACTTCTAAAATTACTTTACGTCAACAGGAGGATTTTTTTTTTTTTTGCTTTTTGGAGACAGGGTCTTGCTTTGTAGTTCAGGCTGGCCCTGAGCTCACTATGGTGCCCAGGCAAGCCACCGCGAACTCAGCAATCCTCCTGTCTCTGCCTCCCGAGTGCTGGGATTACAGGCGTGAGCCACCACGCCCAGCATTATATGTGGTAACCGGGGATCAAACTCAGGTCCTTAAGCTTGCGAGGCAGGCGCCGGAACCACTGAGCTAACCCTCCGGTCAACAGGAGGATTTTTAAAGTGAATTAGAAATTACTAGGCTATTAAACCTGGATTTATACCAAAAAGGGGCATTGTGGACCAGGGATTTAGGTCAGTGATTCTACCATCTTCCTCACCAGTGCAAGGTTCTGAGTTTGATCTCCCTAGTAATCACATACCACAATACAGGGTATGATGACTCGCATCCACCAGCAATCAGTGTACCACACACCACAGTGCCGGGTGTGGTGGCTCACACCTGTAATCCCGGCACTAGGGAGGCAGAGGCAGGAGGATTGCTGTGAGTCTGAGGCTTGCCTGGGCCACATAGTGAGTTCAGGACCAGCCTGAATTACAAAGTGAGAGCCTGCTTCAAAAAAAAAAAAAGTTCATTGTTCTTACACATCATATTTACTTTATCTGAATGACTAGTTTTCATTGTGAATACAGATATAAAAATTTTGTTACCTAGCGTACAGCCTTTTATATGGAAAAATTTAAAATAGGTATACTGTTTCCTTCTGAAAATCAGTGACTCTCATATTTTCTCACATACAATTCTCATATTCCAGAGATAGACTTGCAAGCTTTTTCTATATAGATCCTCAATGAGTGGTGAACACTATTTCTCTTCATCAACACTGTCACACTAAATGTCATGTTTAGTGTCCAGTCGGTCTGTAAGGGCCATTATAATAGCAACAGATACTGGGCAACAGAAAAAAAAAATTAGCTCTCACAGTTTTAGAGGCTCACAGCCTAAAATTCAAGGTTTGACAGATTCAAAGTGTGGTGAGGACCTGCTTCCTACTTTACAGCTTTTCCTCTTTCTGCTGTGAGGTTGGTTGGCTGAAGGGTTGGAGAGACCTCTGAAATCTCTTCTCTGCATTTCTGATGCCACGCATGGGCGCTCTGTTGTCTGACCCAATCAAATCATCTGACTCCCATCTCCTAATCTACCATATGAGGAAAGTTTTAAATATTTGAATCTACTGGGGGGACCCAAATATTAAGTGCCTTACCAGGTCTCCAATTTTCTTAAGTAGCCCTTTATCTGTTAGGCTCTTGGGTAGGTAATTATTCAAGTTGATGCTTTTAAACAAAAATATTTTAGCATAACTTTTATTTTTTATCATGCTTTCTCACAAAAATAATTTGTGTTAACTACAAAAATATAGGGTGATTATCAAATATTTCATGTGACTTTTTCATTTTAAGATGTATGTGTATTAATCTAAATTAAAAACAGAAGAATATAAAGTCAGTTAAAATAGAACATATAAAAATACAATTATGATTTTTGAACAATTGAACAAGCCAAGTGTCTGCATTTAAATGAATAGCTTCATATCTATGTGTTCATTTATGTTCATAAGGAGTTAGCATTTTCCACTAAATTTGATGTACATAGTTTCTTTTGTATAGGTCTCTTTTGCATAATAAAGGCTAGACAAACCCTAAGAAAACATTAAAACAAATCTACCTTAAGTGTAGAGCCCCCAAATTAACAACATAGGACCACAATAAAATGGCAAGTACACTACATTTATGACATGACTAAATGATAAAAAAAATGAAAAGCACTTATTGGAATGAATCATTATGTAGTGAAGTAAAAATAATTAAAGCCTGAAAAATCTGTCCATGCTTTGTTGAACATGTCTGTACTGGGCTGAGTATTGTATTTTCAGTCATTGTAAAGGACACATGTACAAGGAAACAGCCAATAAAATGTTTTTAATGAAAGGAACTGAAATGTGCAAGGGAATGGTTTTCAGGTGAATAAAGCCCTTCGTATCTGACCTTTGTACTACGGATACATTCTTCCAACCTACATTTCTCTAATAGTAAATGTAAAGCCTTAATACCTCTGTCTGTGAAATAACATCACTGACAAATCAAAGTCTACAGGGAACATTCTTGTACTACTTCCTGAAATGATTAGAGCTCGCCAGCCCTATCTCTGTAATGCACCATGACTATTTCTAATCACAAAGAGCATTTCTTAATTTTATGACTTTCAGACTTGAGTCACTAAGATTTCTAAATCCATTCCTTACAGGGTTTTTCCCTTAATAAATTGCTCCTTGGTGAGCATCAGAAAAACATTGTTTTTCAGTCACAGAAAAGTGGTGCCAGTTACTTTGGGGATGTATCAAAATAACAAAGGCAAAAATAAATAGGTTAAATGTTAACCTAACTTGCTAGATTTAAGGTTAAACTGACATAAAAGTGTAAAGTTCATGGTAGTTAAAGTAGCATTATATCCTCTGACCTATACTTTCTAACCCTAAACTGGAGTGTAGCAATAGCTGTTCTTGCAAACTTCTTAACTTTGCTGTGATAATTAGATAGATGCCATAAAAATTATTTAACAAGGACAAACATCTAAAGGTATCAGCCAGGTAATCCCACCTCATAGATACATTAATAAACTTGGATTTCTTTTGTTAGAGAATAGGTCACCATCCAGTTTGGCTAGGTCATGTATACTGGTAAACTATATAGATCATTTTATCTGATAAATCTTATATTTATAGCAGTTGAAATTAAATTCTTGGAGTCAGGAAAAATACATATGGTAGATAAATTATATATTTGTTAATAGTATCTAAGAAAGTTCCACTATGAAATAATTTGGAAAGACAAAATGATTTTGTAATTCTCTATTACTTTCAAAGATTTAAATTATGGTTAAGCAATCACATAGACACTAAAGCTCTTAATTCAGAAGGTTTTATTCTGATTCACAGCTGTAGAAATTCTCTTTGAAAACTACTTTATAAGGAATTTATGGTTTTCAGAAAAAAAAATCCTTTAATGACATTTCACTTCGTTAAAATAAAATTGACATATTTACTTGAGTTCCTTACCTAAAGCACCAAGGTTAACTGATGTCTCAGGATTCACATATGTAATTATCACTTTTTTATAGTCTAAAATTTTTGTTATCAGAATTTCTACAAACTACTTTTAAAGATAATATGATAATCTGAGACTTGTACTTTTAGTTTCAGGTGCAAATGAAATAGCTATATTTTTCACTATTATATTGACTGCTCTTCTTGGTAACTGCCAAACTTGTTAATACTAATACTATTGAACACCTCAAACTCATTTTCTAGGAAAAACAAAACAAAACAAAACAGAAGTGGGACATGGGTAGTTGCATGGTTGTGTGGCAGTGATTTCAATGAGTAACATTCATGAAATAAAAGCAATGTGAATTGATACATCTTCATGATTGTACACATGACTTATAACTGCAGAATGTTAATTACTCAGAAAGCTGGGTTGTGTCCAGCTAAAATGGAAAGAGGTTGCTGCTGCTGTTGGCCATTTCCTTAAGGGATTGAAAGATTTGGGGCAGCCAGTTTTAAGCACACACAACAGCTGAGCTCAATCCTGGAAGTGGGAAATGAAAACAGCTTCCACAGAGTAGCTAAACTGTTGCATGTTTACTGCTCTATAGACAAGGTTCAAGTCTCTAAATAAAGAAGCAATTTGTTTTTTTTTTATTTGTAGTGTATACAGAGACAATTTAGTCATTTGTTAGTTATCTTTCTTGCTGTAGCACATCCAGGGCATTGGTTTTCTGATATACATAACTATAATCCAGACTCAACTATTGAACAATTTTATACAGAATATCCAATGTATTCATCTGAGTGTCTCCAATGTTCAAGGTCAGAGTTGTAACTTTTATACCTGTCAATTGTTGTTTGGAACCACATCTGCTATTTGAGGAGATTAAACAAATATTCTCAAAAATATTTAAATAAGTTAATATGGACATTTTTCTTTCTTTTGGTTGGATATTCCTTCAACCAATAAAACCAGTTTTCTAGTAGTAAGTTTCAAAGAAGATTCTGAAGTAATTTTTTCTATTTTGTTTTCGGGTTTCCTTTTCAATTTTATCTTTATTGGTACATTGTTCATACACATCATGATCACACTCAATGTTGGGAGTTTGTACCAGTATATGGCACAGTTTAATTCTCATTTTCCCTGTTCCGCTACCCACCCCATAATCCCCACCTCCGAAATACAGAAGCTTTGTTTCCCCTTTTTTTTTTTATTACCATCACATTTTCCTTTACCCTCATTACTCATTCCTCCACATTTCCCTTTGAATGTTTTCTATTTCACAATGTCTATCATACATTTTAGAACTCATTACCATCAACTTTGAAGTAATTTTTAAGGAAGAATTTCCTGAATGCATATACCACTAATGCATCTTCTCTGATAATACACATATGCCAATAAACTAAATCAATTGCATCCTCAATGGTTATATTTAAGCAAAACTAGGATAAACCAGAACAAAATAATAGAAAGATGATACTCTAAATATGACAAATTCTGTCATTAAAGTAGTGCTTACAAAGAAACCTTTTGTATGGGCATAATTCTAAAAAAAGTTATTTCAAAACAAAACTTCAAAAAAACACATCAGTATACAATTATTTTGCAATTTGAACTAATCTTAATTCCCTGTTAAAGATAGAATTTGCCAAAATTTATTCTAAGTATCTATAACTCCCTTGTTATATGTTATATAATTGAGATAAGCCTTAGATCTGCTTTATATTCTTCCATAAGAGAATGAAAGAGTGACTATGGATTGAATTCCTCTGTGTGTTTCTCATTTTTGTTAAGGATCATAAAGAAAGAAAATTGGATTAAAATGACTAATTGTTCTTAGAACAATTCCCACAAATGCCGATAATTATAGATTGGGTTTCCTTGGTTCTTACAGATCTAATCTTTTGTAGTTTATTACAATGTACAACAGTGTCAGATACTTTCCACATGACACTCATTTAACACCCTTACATTACAGACCAGGAACCTGGTTCAAAAGCAATTACATTTAAGTGATACAGTGGAGAGAAAGGAAATGTTTTGAGGTCTGTCAAATACTGCACTATGCTACTGAGACAGATTGGACCAAAAAATGGTTAGTCTTTCAGATTTTCATTGTTCCATCTTCCCCAATTCTGAAATAGACTATGTAGATCTTTATGTAGTTGATCTTTATTGAAATTGTATATTAGTAATATACATGTGTGCATTAGCACACACACACACACATATATATATACATAGTGTTACATGTTTAGTATTAAATGTTTTATATATATATATATATATATATATATATATATATATAGTGTTATGTTTTTTTTTTTTTTTTAGTTTTGGTTGTTTGTGGTTATTAGTGGCAATGTTGTTTTTAAAGCATAATACAAACTGTCCAATAAGTAACGTTTGAGTATTTTTTTCTTCTCAGAATTGCAGCAAACTTCTTACCAGTGGTGCAAATAAAGTCCTATGGGAGGAATTCTTAATCTGAGTCTGAATCTCTAATCACTTACTAGAAAAAAGAGGAAAAAGAGTGTCTCTTTCTCTGAGTCTAACTATAGATTACCCTTTCTATCCTTAATTATTATCTAATCCACAGTTACATTGAATACCATCATTTAAAATTCACAGACCAAAGCTTAAAATGTTTCTAGCTGGTATCAAAATGAAAGAATGTTTATGCACTTGAAGTCACCTGTGGCTAATTACAGTTTACAGGATGTAGGGTTATTCCTCTCACTTATTTACTCAGCACACAGTTGGTGAGAACTAAAAAACTTAATGGGTTAAAGACTTGAATAGGTTAAATAGACTCTAGCAGAGCCATAAATTTGTATACTTCATTTCAGGTCCTGGATTGTTGCAATAAGAACATTTATTAAGACGTTCTCAAAGTCAGTAATGTATTTTGAGTAACAGAATTATGTGGTTCAATGTATATTATCTTACATCTAGTCCTAATTTTGTAGAGCTGCATTGTATTAAGTATAGCAGAAAGTGCCCTCTAAATTCTGAATTTCCAAGTTCCTAGCCACTGAGACCTGTGCTATTTTTTTCTGTGAAGACTTGTCTTTTGAAAGTGAATCATCAGCTGAATGTTTAATAGTTCAGAAATGTATTTTCTGGTTCACATTCAGCATTATGTTTTGAATGCAGAATTTCCTCAGAATGGAATTTGTTAATACTTTCTCTTTAGTTCTGTTCAATTTCAAAAGTTTGCTTGGAGCTAGGTGGCTTCCAACTAATTGTAAATAATGCTAACTTGAAGCATAAGAGCCCTCTTTTCAAGCTTGAACTCTGATTAAACCCCCCTCCTGCATCCTTTGAAAAGTTGCCTCTTAAGCAAAGATCTCACCACATCCCTCCCAAAGAATATCATTCACACTGAAGGGGAAGTTCAAGCCTGGCTAGGTTAAGTGTGCCGCAGTACACCACATAGAATGCTATGAGAGTCCATAAGGAAGATGGAGATTCAGCACATTCCCTCCCATGAGTAGAGACTTACCTATAGCTGGTGGGGGGACTCCTTCACTCCTCCGAGGGCTAACCATATTAGGTCGTTCCTTGTTCCCCTGCAGGGGCAAGGAGAACACAAGAGGACTCTGGGTTTCCACCAGTGGCACCTGCGTGTGAAAGCCAGTGGGCTGGCTCCCACAGGTGTCACAAGGCTGCAGAAACCACAGGTGATGGGAACACTGCCCTGCTTTTTTTCCAGGGCCCTCAGGCCTTGGATTGTGCTGCATAAATCACCAAACCAGGAATCCCTCAAGGATACATCCACACCCACACCCACACCCACCCACCACACCCCCACATACCCAGAGCCAATTTAGAAGACAATATTACAAGGTTTCAACTGGGCTATACTATCCAAACAATCAGAGCTAACCATATTAGATCAGCCAGTCAGAGGTTAACTACATTGTGGCCACAACCTCTCTCTGTTCTCTTTGTAAATTTATGTACCCTAAATAAAAGTGGAAGTGTTCGCAGAAACCTTTTTGAAGTCTGCGTGGTGACTCTGTGCCTCACCCTCCTGTTAGGGGCCCCAGAACCCTGCTTCTCAGGGATCACCGTGGATGACAACACACACCACATACCGAAGGAGATTGTTATAATCAAAACCTAGTCTACTTATTAATATGGAAGTATAAAAAGCTCACAGGGCAAATCCCTCTCCTGATTTTGTAACAGACTGCAAATAACAACATAAGTTCATGCTTTTATAAAACAAAATAAACTTCTGAGTAATGGAATACTTTATTCCTTCAGCAGCCTACCCTACTTATGAACATATTAGCTCTACCATTTTCTGTATTTATCAGAGTTCTAAGATCTTTTCTTTACAAGTGCATAGTTCTGAACTATTACCTAAGAACTATCATGATTAAATAGAGTCCAATTAAATAGTCTTGCCTGCTTGTTTCTCATTTATGTCACTTTCTAATCATAATGGCCTACAATGGAATTAAAATTCCTTTGTATGTCATAGTTCTCATTGAAAAATCTAGTCAGTTTACTTAAAATAAGGAAATATATAATTTTTAAAATTTTTAATATAAGATAGGAAACTAAATTCTATCATAAAAGATCATTTTTAAAAATCAAAGAGAAAGCTTTTAACAGATTTTATTATTAAAGCTTTTATTAATCAAAACAAGAAAGCTTTTATTAATAAATACTGACATTCAACAGTCACTGCACATAACCAATAATTCATCAAAGACAATTTTTAAAAAAATAAGGAACTTTTCGTTTCTGACAAAAAATACATTTGGCATTCATTTTGACAATAAACCATATCAAAAATACCTTCATGGGAAAACTTTGTTAGACTAGACTAGGATGATTCAGTGGAGTAACACAACTAAACAACTAAGATAAAACTTTAATACAACTGAAATGTTTTAAAAATCTACAGGCAAATCAGTGTATGAAAATTATTGATTAAAACTGGAACAAAATTATTTGATTGACTGCAAAAAAGGTAATCAAATTGTTATCTGATTACCAAAAGCAACAAGTAATGAAGTTGAAAATAATAAAGATTTTTAAATTCTTGAAAAAAAACCAGTTAAAATTGTTTGCAATTTTTTCTTCTTGCAATATGAATTTGTTTCAAAGTTCACTGAGTAAACATTCATCCCATATGTATGGATATCCGTTTTTAAAAAGTAGTTCCACATAAAATGATTTTGGAAACAGCACTATGTAAAAGATAAATTATCAAGTTTCTTTACTGAGTATTTAGGTTGATAGAGTTTTATATGCTTATATTCCTTGTGAAATTTAGAGTAGTTGAAGAAGCATATTGTGGTTGGAGTTCCACTGATCACCTTTTAGTGTAAATGTCATGATAGATGATCATTATGAAAAAAGTTACTTAAAGAACTGGGAAGCATATTATGAAAATATTTATTCTAATATGAGATTATTAGGAGTATGAAGCAAGGTAGGGAAGAAGAAAGGAAGGGAGAGAAGAAAGGAAGAAGGGAGGAACTAAGGAAGGGAGATATGGAGGGAGAGAGGGAAGAAAATAAAATAACTGTATAGGGAGAAAAATGAGGAGACAATTATGCAATGACTGAATAATTTCATACTGTTTTACAAATTTATAATCACTTATAAGTAGAGCTAATATTATTTAAATATGAGGTTAGGTGCTGGGTCATATACAATGGAAGAGAAAGACAACATCAATTCATTTTAACATAGGAACCCTCTCTAAAAGAGAACACCTGAGCTCACATGAAGCATCCTTAGATGATAAACTTTTGGAAAAGACAAAGATGGTTCTTTTAAGAATTGAAATCTGGAAATGAATTGGAGCTACAGTCAACACAGTCCAGACTCTTATCATCTTATATTTAGTTTAAGGATGCTATCTTGCAGCTTTCTTCTTTCCTATCTCTATTGGTTTATAACATTACAGACTATTTCTCATTTGGTATCCATGTAGTCATGTAAAATAAAAGCATAATTATTTCTATTTTACCTCAAGACCATTAATGTTCTTACAAAGCATAACAAAAATATATCCCAAGGATATGGTAAAATGCTTAATTATACTGCATATTAGATGTGGAGTCACATGAAGCAAGAAACTGAGTATATAGACTGTGACAATTGCTATTTTTATTAGAAATAATTACCCTGCATCAATCCAAAAGTTCTCTCAGTTTATCAAAATATGAGAAGCAAACCCAGAAGTATCTCTTATCCATTCATATAACAATGATCTGTTTTACTTTAAGAAGTGTGGTAGGCTTGTAAGTATAAAAACCAGTAGAATAAAATTCCCATTCTGTAGAAACATCCATTATATGAGGTGCCATGGGGGGACATATAATCATATCAATAAAGTTGCAGCAGAGAAAGAGCTATGAACAAAATATTCTTCCTCAAAAAGGAGGAAGCTCTTCATGTTGTTTATCAAAACAAAATATAATTCTCTAGGAAAAAGTGACACTCAAAATAAGTCAAATAATGACCAACAGAAGTTTCCAAGGTACTCAACAGTGAGGAAGTAAAAAGATCCTAGACAAAGTAGTTTCAAGACAGAGAAGTGAAATAAAAAACAAACAGTGCACAGTTGAAAACAACCATTACAACCAAAGTGATATCCAGTACCCTGTGGCTAACTAAGCACACAGAAGATTATATCGGGAAGATTATATTGAAGCTGCCCATCTCTGCTATGATGGCCTTCTTTACACAGTTTTTTCATGAAATTAGGCCTTAATATATAGGCAAAAATATACATTTCATCATTTTAAAATTTCTATTTCAACTAATGAACCTAACAAATTTTCCCCACCCTTATTTTCTTTTATGGATGAATTTTAAGTCATAGATAATTCTCAAGTACAGTGAACAAAGTCAACTTTAGAAAAGCAATGGTATGAATCTTAGGTTTCCTTTGGACCATTCCACCATGTTAAAACAAAAACATCCAATGCCACTGAAATTTCTATAATTTTGAAAGCTCAATATGTGAAATTAAAGACTAGGATACTGTTGATAAATGACAAATCAGTGATCTGAAACTCCTAGCACCTACTCACATTCCATATTTCTCTTTCATCAGATCAGCCAGTCTTAGGATGGGCTCAGCAGTCTTGACTGTAACTTCTCTTATGAAGATCTCTAAAAATACCACTAATTTACTTTTATAGACCCTTATAAACTTATAAATGTGATCAAGTTGTTCTTATTTTGTAAAGAAGTTCACTCATCAACATTTTATCATTCTTATCTTTATTTTCTTACCAAGCCAAAATCACAAGTAGTCTCAATGTTCTACCATAACCAATTACTCTTCAACCTCCTCCTTACACCTGCTTTTGAAACTTTTCCTTATCAGCACTCCAATGGATTCTGATAAACAAACCCCCCCAAAATAGTTTTCAGTAGATTCAGGTATTAATTAACTTAGAAATTAGCCAAAATCTACTGCTTGTTTAAATTATATACTTTTATTTTTTCTTAGGTTTTTATACTAAGAGAAGACTAAGAATTAAGAAGGTTAAGCCTCAGTTATTTTATTTAGTCATCCTGTCTCTTTATGCTTCTTTGTTTACTTATTTTCTTTACCATGAAAATCCTCTTTATGTTTTATTCTGCAGCCAAAGCCCTACAGTTTAGCTCTACTACAAAACACCATTCTCTCAGAAAAGCTGTTGGCAAAAGGAAGTGATATTTCTGCTCCGGTAATATCATTGGCTAAATAAGAGGTATTCTTATATTACAGTAAGCAGTGGCATCTCTATTTTACATCACTTCAAACAAGGGGCCTGTTTTAGCATAGCTATTTTTTGCTAATTAATGAATTTATTTTCACAAGTACACATGATTCTAACAAGGTAATCTGAAAACTACGCTGCCTCTTCAAAATCCAGAGTTGATGAAGTGATTACCACTGTGCGTAGGGGGCTTGAGCTCCTTTCCTTCTAACTTTCCAGTAGTAATCACCACAGATGCGACTGAAGACACCCAGCCCCTTCCTCATGCAGTCAGAACCATTATTTTAGGATGGTAATCTGTCCATTTATATATGGGCTTTCCTAGCTCCATTCACAGATGTGTGCTCCTATGTGACAGTTTTCTAACCAAGAAGGTATAAATGGAAATTTAGGAATCCTGAGGGAGGGGGTAGTAGTGTGAATTCTATCATATTCTTACCTCTCAGTCATTACACTTCTGCTTCCTCTGCTAGGAATCCCTCCCCCTTATAGGCAGTAAATTCACATCTCCAATATCCTGGAGACAGATGACCTCTCTATAAAAATATTTATTCGATTGTAGAGAAACACAAAGACATTTTTTATGTTTGTTTATATTTGCAGTATTAAACAAAGAAAATTGAAAACTGCATTAAAGGAGATGGTTAAAATTTAAATGAAGATTGGATAGATGTCGATCTTCACAGAAAAATAATTCAGATGACTCATGTACATCTACCAGCTGTCTACAATGAACGTGTTCATTGTGTTCTGCAAACATGTACTAAATTAAAAAAGAAAAATCCTGGGGCCGGAGATTTAGCTCAGTGGTTCCAGCGCCTGCCTTGCAAGCGCAAGGTCCTGAGTTTGATCCTGGTAACCACATACAATGCTGGGCGTGGTGACTCACGCCCACCAGTAATCAATACCGCATACCACAGTGCCAAGCGTGGTGGCTCACGCCTGTAATCCCAGCACTCCAGAGGCAGAGACAGGAGGATTGCTGAGTTTGAAGCTTGCCTGGGCTACATAGTGAGCTCAGAGCCAGCCTGAACTACAAAGCAAGACCCTGTCTCAAAAAAAAAAAAAAAAAAAAAAAAAAAAAAAAAAAAAAAAAAAAAAAAAAAAAAAAAAAAAAAAAAAAAAAAAAAAAAAAAAAAAAAATCCTCTAACTTCCCAGCTTTATGTCTCTACTTTAAGTAGGATGAAACCTGGGAACAAACTACTTATATTTCAATTTCCTACTTATATTACTTTTCCAAAATGTAAATCTTTGGAGAAATAAGTTTTCTTGCCCTATGTTAAGAGAAATTTGGAAGTTATATATTAATTACCACAGAGATTTCAGTTTCTAAGATTTTCTACCACAGTGGAAATCCCTTTTTTCAAAATAGTCATATCAGTGCTCGCTTCGGCAGCACATGTACAAAATAGTCATAACAAATTGATTCTTACTGCTTTGTCAAAATGGGAGAGTGGGGTCTGGAAAATGTGTTGTTGATCGAGAATCCTCATATATATGTTAAGATTAATATAAATAAAACATTTATTAGATACTTATAATCTCATCTGAGAAAATTTTAACACTTCCACCTACATTTTTCTATCTCTAACAATGAATTTATTACCAATAAAACTTTTATTTTAGAAAGTATTCATTCTTCAGATATGAATGAGAAAACAATAGAGACTACCACTTATTGATTTTTGAGCCACAAGTTTTGTGTACAATTCCAATACATTTAGGTGTACTTAATAAATCATTGAAGAATAAAAGACAAAAATATATATTAAGGTATAGTTGAATTCCTTAGAAATTGTCTACAATGCCATTAAATAAGAATGAAATTGCCATCATATGTATTTACAATGATCATTCATTTTATCATAGAAAACATAGTTAAATTTGTTTCTAAGTGTCATTTATATTGAATTTACATTATTTTCATCAAACTTGGAACCAGGAATCCATCAACAATGGCCCTTTCATAAAATAAACCTGGGAGGTTAGAAAGTTGTCAAGGTAAGCAAAAGAAGAAAAAGAAATAATAATTTATGTGCCCCCTCAAGAGTCAAAGTAGGATGACATTTTCAGCTTGGAATTTGGGGTGGCTCTAATAGGAAGGCTGGTGATCAAATTCACTCCAATAATAGTAAATAGAAAGTGTGATCACAGAAACACTGGATGTATTAATTTAAAGCTACAGTAAAACTGTACATTGCTATTCATCCTCATCCTCTTTTGATCACTCTTGTCCCATTTTCCCTGCCACTGTCTGGGTAGTTCTGAAACTTCTCTCTTGTGAGGGTTCTTAGCTGTGCTGCTGTGGCTGCCTCTCTGTCCTGGACTTGTGCACAATGTTTGCCGTTCCCTGTTATGTGACTCTAGGAAACAGCCAAAGTTGCATGGTGTCAGATCAGGTGACTATGGTGGATAAAAATGGAGCTTAATGCTCCAGTGGAGCTGCATTTCTGTCAGATGGGCTTCAGTAGCACCATTTTTCCTTTATAAACCACACTTTGTAAAGAAACGTGAAGGAAAGTAAGAAAAAGAGATGGGTCAAGAATGATAGGATAAGTGTTTTAGAAGGTAAAGGGATTATTATAAGGCAAATTGATGGCAATGTACTTTTACTATAATACTTTTTTAAACATAGAGTATGTTGTTTGATCAGCTTTTATCCATTTAAAGTTTCAGTAATTCCAGATGAACAAAAGGCATACATATGATAAAACATGACAATGTCTCAATGATTTTCTTCCTTATTCCATGTTTTATTACTATGTTCAAGTGAAAAAAATTACTTTGCTCTTATGCTGAGTAGATATAAAATGTATCAAAAATCAAATTTTTAGAAAGTTAAAAAATCAAAATGTGTAATATTTTCTGTTTTATCTTGAGGGGTTTTCATAATCCTCCATGTTAAATGGCAACTGCCTAGTCAAAATAATTGTGTATGAATAATATTTTACTTCATTCTGTTACAAACTTTAACATATATCTGTGACAAGGAAATGAAATTGATAAAAGAACAATGTCAATGAAACTTTTTTAAACAATGTGATTCTCTCCTAGGGAAAATAATCACTCACTACAGAGAAATTAAAAGTAAATTTGTGCTGCTCACTCTCCATCCTAATCATTACTGTCAGGAAGTCAATTAGAGATCACAGGTCACAGTTTTAAATTCAAGTGTAGCACAGAGAATTTAATCAATATCTGTATGCACATAGAAAAGTGCCACAAGCAAACCCATTTTAGTACTGTATTTATTTAAACTGGTTTAAAATTATTCTGAAAGTAGGTTAAAGAAAAAAAGGTGGGCCATTTAAAAACAATGTTTCATATAAAATCTTCTGTAGTTTATCAGGTCAAAATATTTCACATTTTTTCCTGCCTTGATTGTTTGAAACCTTTTCTTTGAAGGTCACCAGAAACACACTAATTGCCAAATCCAATAATCTTTTTTTTTTTTTATTTCTCACCTTTCTGGTGACTGCTGTGCCATGTGACATTGATTATGTCCACTTCTTTTCAAAATGTATCTTTTCCATCAAAAGAATAAAGTAATTTTTAAGTATGTGTATGCTTCATGTACCTCTCTGAGTGTAGTGTTTTGGTCATTTTGGAATTGGCTCATGAAACGTGACAGAGTACACTATCATTAAAAGTTAATTAGCTATTATATAACTCAGGCCTTTGGGATATCTCCTCGAAAATAGAGAATTTTAGAGGATTTACAGCAGAGTAAGAATAAAATGTACACAGACAAAATGAATTAGGCCCAGTGTTGGCAAACTACAACTATTGCCTAGATAATTTTGTACTCTCTTTGTAGCTGAAGTTTTATTCATTTGCATGTTGTCTGTGCACAGCCAGAGCAAAGTTGCGTAGTTGCCATAGAGACCACATGGTCCATGCCTTCCATGGTTTTTACTATCTAGTTTTATGCTGAAAAGGTTCACAGTCCCTGCCCATGTTAGAAGATTAACTAACTAAATGAAAACACAAACCACTGTCTTCCTTAAGGCAAACTAAAGGTACTTCTATAAAAAAAAAATTGTACTGAGATAAAAGGATTGCACTGAACAGGAGTCTTCCAGAAATGCCTCTTTAGACATGACTTTCAGTTTTGGCATCTTACATCAAATTGAGCAGGTGGACCCCAAAGTAACTGGTCACATAACTAGATTCTGTGGGACCTTACATTATCTCATGCGCAGCCCCAGCTTCAAGCGCACACACCACTGTACGAAGACTCACGCTGAACAGAGCCTCTTGCCTGGACCCCAAGTGGAGAGCAGAAGGGACGAAAGGCGGGGTGCTGCGTGACACCTTCTCTTGTCACTACTGTATCATAACAAATTGTATGTTTGACAACTTGATATATTAAGAGCTTCAACAAGGCACTGAAATACATGTCTGTAGTCCTAATCGCATAGGAGCCTGAGACAAGAGGATTGAGTGAACCCAGAAATTCAAGGCCAGTCTAAGCGAGGCACTGAGAAGCCATTTCAACAAAGGGGGGAGGGTAGAAATAGAGAGAATTTAATTGTCTCCTTTGAATAAAGTTTAGCAGAAGCTTTAAATATGAAGGAAGTAAAAATTTTCATATAACTTGCCTAACTGAATTTCCTTTAAGCCTTGGTTACATTTAATATTTTACATCAAACCATCATTATTCCTATAATGATGGCTATCATCCACCTTTATTTTGACCTGCCTCCATGAGGTTTTCTTCCTTATAATAGTCAGACATGTAATGAAATGGGCTTGTACTGACATTGAGGAAACTGAAGAACCAGCACATTCTAGCCTGGCCCACTTTATAAATGTTAAACATCTCCAAAATCAGTATAGTCTCATTCATGTACATAGTTTGATTTTGATTCAATATCAATCATCAGATTTGTAAGAGTCTTATAATTTAAACCATTAATTTTATCAAAAAATTAATTTTAGCCGGGTGTGGTGGCTCACTCCTGTAATCCCAGCACTCGGGAGGCAGAGACAGGCGGATTGCTGAGTTCGAGGCTTGCCTGGGCTACATAGTGAGCTCAGGGCCAGCCTGAACTAAAAAGTGAGACCCTGTCTCAAAAAAAAATTAATTTTAGGTGGGGTTTCTATGTTTTATTTATCTAGTTCTTAAATACAACCCTAGTAGAGATTTTCAGAAGCCTTGGTTTGGTATTGATGGTCTAACTTTGATCATACTCTTATAATATATTTTTACAAGAGCATGTTTTTAACAATTGTAATTTATTATTTGACAGGTTTTTAGATTTAGGATTATAAAACAAAACACTTTGTGTTTCTAGAAGATCAGTAGAAATAATATGCTTGCAAGTACTTCAGTTCAGCAATTCCTTTTACCCATTGGGACTAATCTATTTTTACTCCTAAAAAGGTATTTGAAATTTTTCAGTAATCATTCTTAACAATTGTGAAAAATTATGTTCAGGAAATCAAATGCTGTGTTATAGTTGTATACATAGCTAGCTTTTGTTTGTGGGTAAATGGTCCAACCCCCTGAGCTACAGTGTGTAACAAAAAGGGTTTCAAATATCCCATTATGCCATACAGTTTCATCATGACAGCCGTTCACTAAAGATCTGAACTGCAGATGTCCTGTGTGGCTTCTGAATTGACACTCTCAATAAGAGGGAAATGTTACGGTACTCAAATCATTACCTAGTAGCTCAAGTAATTTCTTTATAAAAATGCTATTGTTTATGTCTCTCATACCATCAAGATAGTGTCTTATTGATATTCTGCATCTCATATTTCTAAGTGATATTTTATGCAGAAGCAATCCTTGTTTTCGATTGCTCCAATACTCAGAGATTTGCGTGATCATGGTTTGGTAGTTGATTTTATACATTTTCATGACTATGCTAATGGTGTCAAGAGAAACCTACCGTGTCATTTTGCGGTGGGCCTATCAGGATGTTTCTAGAAAAGGCTAACAGTTGCATTAGTAGACTGAGTGAAGAAGATTTCACCCTCAACTATAGGAGGGGCCACATCTAGGCCTTGAGGGCAGATGAGAAGAAAGCAGAGGAAGGAAAGCGAGCTCTTCTCTCTGACTGTCTCACTGTCTCTCCTCACCAATGTCCTTCTTCAGAACTGGGCCCTCAGTCTCAGACCAAATTCCACAGTTCATCTCCTGGTTTTCCAGTTTACAGATTGTGGGACTTCTTAGCCTTCATAATCATGTCAGCCAATCCTTTGTAGTAAATCTCTTCGCCTCCTTTTCCCATAGTGTCTTACCACTGTTTTTCTAGAGCTCCCAGACCGATAGGCATGGTTTACTCTAAACCAAAACAATATGGTTCAAATTTCATTACTGCATTATATTAAGTATGAGTCAGTTCATGAGAACTTGGTTTTTACACCAGAAAAATAGTGAATGTGTGTCATAAACAAGGATAATTTTGGGTCAGAGATTTAGCTCAGTGGTTATGGTGCCTGCCTAACAAGCACAAAGTCCCTGGTTCAGTCCCTGGTAATCACATACAACAATACCAGGCATGGTGACTCACGCCCACCAGAGATCCGTGCCATAAACCGCAATGCAGGGTGTCGTGGCTCACGCCTGTAATCCCAGCACTCAGGAGGTAAGGGAAGAGGATTGCTGAGTTTGGGGTTTGCCTGGGCTACATAGTGAGCTCAGGGCCAGCCTGAACTACAAAGCAAGATATTGTCTCAAAAAAACAAAAACAAACAACTAAACAACAGAAAGGATACTATCTGTTCCTTCAAACTACTGTCATTATCACTGTATATCTCTTATTCAGTTTAGACACAGAAAGCAAGGGTTATTTGTGCTGACTCCTTTTCTAGTGATTAACTCATACACTGTTTTTCAAGAATGGATAACTGGTTGAAAAAATTCATCAAAGGTCACTAAAGACAGGATAATTGTTGATGCTGGTGCCACATGGACAGAGTTTTAGAAGCATTATCTGTGTGAATACTTACAGTGCCAACCCCTGACAGCCACGGGATACATAGCTAGGATTCAATCATGATAAACTAAGTGATGTAAGGGAAGAGAGTGGTTTGATAATGTGATATGTTGCAGATGGAATTCTTTAAGTTAAGCATTACTAGATCACCAGAGATAACTTGTTGATTAAAGGCACATACAGAGCCAGGCGTGGTGGTACAAACCAGTAATCCCAGGATTCAGAAGGCTGAAGTGGGAGGATCACTGTAAAATCAAGATCACCCTGGACTACATGGCAAGTTTAAGGGCTCTGTAAACTGCACAGTGACACCCTGTTACACACACATGTGCACATGCGTGCACACATACACACACACACACACACACACCATGGATATTCCAATGTCCTGAAGCATTTTCTCTGCCTTTTTCTCATCTAGTATTTTCTTACATTTAAGTCATTAATTCATTTTTAATATATATTTATAACTGATTATAAAAATCGAATTTTATTGTTCTGGATTTGGTTATCCAAATTTTTATTGAAAAAATTCTTTTTCAAAGCAAATGCATACCATAAGTATTAAAAATCAGTTAGCTGTGGACAAATGGGTTTACCCTCCACTCTCCTCTCTATTAGCCTGTGTTTGTTTTTGCCAATATCATGCAGCTTTTAATTACTCCACCATTGTTCTGTATTTTGAAGTCAGTTTGTGTTTTATTCTTTTTGACCAAGATAGCTTTTGTGATTTTTTTTGTGGTTTAATATACACTTTAGATATTTTTTTTCTTTTTCTGGAAGAATGTCATTGATATTTTGAGAAGCACTGCACTGAATTTATAGATCATTTAAATGTGTGAACATTCTAGCAACATTGATCCTTCCAGTCTGTGAACAATTCTTTCGTATATAATGTAGCACAATGGATAATACCAATAAAAAGAAATGAATGAGGTATTCATCAATGAATGGATAAAGAAAATATAATGAAGGAAATATTATTCAGTCACAAATTAATAAAATCCTATCATTTAGAACAGCATGCCTGGAACTGCAGTTCATTATTTTAAGGTATATAAGAGAGGCACAGAAAAACAGGTGATACATGTCAATTATATGTGAAACTTAAATTTTTCTCTTAACAGAAGCTGATTGGAATGGCAGATAATGAAAGCAGGGAAAGTATGAGGAAAGGATGGGAGAATATTCATCACCTGATACTACATTACAATTACATAGGAGTAAGGTCTGATTTTCACAGAAAAGTGAGTATAAGTAACAATGATGCACTTATATTTCACAAAGCTACAAAAAATGATTTTGAATATTTTCACCACAAAGAGATGGTGAATGTTTGGTGAGATAGCTATGTTTAACCTGAAGTAAATATTACAATATATGCATTAAAATATCATAGGTTTAGTAACCCATTGAATCCAATCTTCATCTTTTTATATACCAGTTTAGAATAAATTCAATAACTAACCAGCTAACTTTCACTTCATTTTATCCACACCAGTATTTCTTGAATTGGGCCTTTTCATTCTTTTCTTTCACATTTCTTGTTTTTATCCCTTCTCTTATTATTTCTTCTCACTACTATCCAACTAGTCTTACAATATATATTTATTATTGTTTAACATGCATTGTAGTTTTGAAAAAAATTGACTTTAATTTGATGTCTGTCATTACAGTATATCACAACTCCTTTCAGGATTAAAAATCAGTCTAAATCCATCATGTCTAATTTTCTCTCTCTCTCTGATACACAGAGGTATACACCAAGACAAAACAAAATAAGTCACTCATTTGAATGAATGTTTTTTCTTGTATCTGTCAGTTGTTTTTTTCACTGTTTCACTGTTTGCATAGCACTACAATTATGTACATTAAATAAAACTCATTTCTCAGTATTACATCTTCAATATTTAAGCAATTCTCTTGATAGACAGGTTAGAAAGATTCTAATTGACTACATAACTCCTGGTATAGTTCATTATAATCTCCAAATCCTACAAATATAATTGGCTTCTGGGGACATACACAATACTAATCCTCTGAAACAAATCACTTTGTGTTTTTGCAAACAGTTATGCTTCCAATTAGTTAATTGAAAAGGTTAGAAAAATGAGAAACTATAAACCCAAAGGCCAATTACATGTATCAATTAAACACATAAAATATTATAGTGTACAGCTGTACATTCTGGAAAAAAAAACTATAACATTCATTTGTTAGGAAAAGTTTAAAGGGTGGGCATCAATCAATTTAATCACAAAGATGACCCTTGATTTCTAGACTTCCACACACTACTGTAGCCATGGAGTATTTTGGAAATGCACCTTAAATAAAATCTGAATCAAAATTCTAAAGCAAAATATGTCCAGTTCATTTTCTTCCTTTAATAAATTCTGTAAAAGAAACTGCTTTCAGTCTGTCTTCATTAGGTTGCATTCTATTAGAGGAAATTGGCCCAAAATTGATCTGTGTAGTGAAATTTATCATTACACACAGAACGTGGACAATGAAATGTGATTAGACTACATGTGCCCATCATTACCTTTTTCAAGAGCCAGCCCTGAACAGAAGAGGCTGAATTCAATGAATCAATAATAGTAAAAGCAAAATTGGAGGGCTGTCAAATCAACTTAATTCCTCTTTTTTGGTCAAGTGGCATCCAATCACCTAAAGCACATTGTTAATAATCAAATTAGATTGCTTTTGACTCCTTTTATCCAGAGTCAAAACATACATCTAATTGTAAGCTTTTTTGTACACTGAGCTTTGAAAAGGCCACTAACAAAACTAATATATATATATATATATATATATATATATATATATATATATATATATATAAATAAAATATGTATATATATGAATAAAAATGTTGCATTCTCAGGACGAGGTAAAGAAAAAATTACTTTTGATAATACTCTTATGGAATGATTAAAATAGGTTTCATATTTAATTCATCTATTTAACAAATATCTCAAACCTAAATAACTTCACAAGCATCGCATATTAACATGGTTTATCCTTTTCAGTGATATTCTTTTTGAAAAACACAGGCCTTTTTTACTCTGCTGCTACAGAAGACCTAAATGTGCCATTCACTCAGTCAGATCACGTGCTTTGCCACCTGGCTTGTAGGTATTTTTTTTTGCATGTTCCATTAGCAATTTAAAACTCAGTTCTTATTATAACATATAATAATTTCCTGCATATAATAATTTAGCAGAATTATAATTCATGTTCTTTCAAATTTATATTTCATACACAGTAATATTTACTGATTGGATGATTTGATGAATATGAAAAGATAACATCCAAAAATGTGAGACTGAGTGAATGGAGATAAGATATGCTTTTAAAAACAAAGAAACTTATTTCTAATGTCTTTCGTAAGGGAAAATAAATTTTATTCTTGAAGTTTTATGGGAGTTACAAAGATACTTGTGGGGCTTCACTGTACCACATTTTCTAGTAGCAACGCTCTATTGAAGACGGGCAGTAAGGCATCAGCAGAAACAGTTTCTACTGGTGACAGATCAGAATGGAAAGGAGTGCCACACTGTCTCTGCACGGTGCCAGAAGGGTGCACAAACCGCATCCAGTGTCCCTGTGAATAGCCGGAAGAAAAGAAATGGGTACATAATTATCATTTTTCTCTCAGTATATCCTTGTAGTAATGTGGTCAATTTTCCGGGTAGCAATTTACATGAAGTTTAGACAGAAGAAAGAAAATCTGTACCAAAGAGTACAGGTAAAGAAAGAGAGGGAAAAAAAAAATAAGTAAATCACACAAGAAATCTCTTAGAAGTGAGCTTTGGGAAGTACATTTGGATAATATAAGACTATAATATGACATATAAAGCCAAATAGATTCATGGGTAAAAATTTAACGCTAAGCAAACAACATTACAGAATTTAAGGGAAAGGAAAGAATTCATAAAGGCAAATAAAAATGCCACAAAGAATGGGCGTGGGGGAGGGGAGGTTAAGAGAATGAGCATTGGTGCTGGGAGGAAAGAACTGGGGATCACAGCACCCTTTCTCAAGAATAGCTTTTTTGCTGGAAGCATCACTGAAGCACCCCACTCTGGAACTGAGCAAGTGCCGGAGGTCCGGGTTCCTTTTGCTATCCTTCCTGCTGTTATTCTCCCTGTATGTGCTACGTTTAAAGGGACGTGAGGCCAGTTGTAGCACTGACCAAGCTCTGTCTCTCAGTAGGAAGCAGTCACTTAGCAGCAATATCCATAGAGTTGACAGAATAAAATACTTTAGAACTCAGCCCATCTCCGAAGGTGGAACGCAATAGAAAACAAAGTGGAAAAAGAAGTCAGTTAGCTATGAAGTCACAGAATGTGAGCAGCGCCATTAGGAAGGGATCTATACAATCTTGGAAAGTCTGGCCTTTAAAAGGCACTGGTGGTTCAGGGCTATAAAATGCTACACATTGTGTCAGTGGATGTGCACTTTTCAAAGAAACCTAAAATGGTATTTAAACATTTGCAGATGGAACAGATGGGACACAAAAGGAAGCTCCATTATTCAGATTACACTGTCTGGGAGTCTGGGGAGGGCGACAACAAAGCCATGAGTAGGAGGAGATTTAATACCACTATGTGATCTTTAATACAGATACACACATCTGCATGGATAGAGACCAAAGGGAATGTGGATTTCACAAACTCCAAATAAAAGACTAGAGGTCTTGATGTGGTGAAGGCCTGGAAGACTGAGACGGGGGGAAATTCCCCTCCCATAAAATGAGTCATTAACAAAAGATAACTGAAGTACAAAGGCCTTCCCACAATTGAAAAAATGGACTCATGCAAATTTTATTTACTTAATGACATAGGGATAAACTGCAGATCTGATTAGTAACTAGTTTGGAAAAAAAAAAACATGACTACCAATGATAAGAAATCTGAAAAGATCTTGATGATTAACTATGATTAATGTGACAGTTAACAGGATCTGCAGTTAAGGACCTTACATTCAGTTTGAGTAAGGCTCAAATTGAAAGTCTAGAAAATAAATGCCTAGGCAATTTAAAGTACAAATAAAGTTATAGTCTAGACACAGAAATATGTCCCCGGAACCTTATTTCTTAAAATTTACAAATTAAAAAAAGCAATGCATTTTTTTGAAAATTCAAAATTAGTTTTTAGAATAGGACAAATACGAGGTCTAAAAACGATTACATGTAGCAGTTTCCCACAAGAAACATAAGCGCTAAGTACTCCAAACCTGTACTAATGAAAATGAACATAATCAGCTGTGAAAACATGAAATGAATTATATATTTGTAGCAAGTATAACATATAGCTGACTTAAAAAAAATATACTGATACTCCAAAAGAGGCATTTTCTCAAAGGGAGGTTGTAAATCTCTACCATTCTAAAGGGTAAAAAATGACTTTCTACTACAATGTTAAAATAGTCTTCACACAGATACTATTAATAGATCTCGGAGTTTCGTGCATCTTGCCAGGTCACACAGATTTAGTGATGTGGTGCACATGAGCATACTATGATCAGGCAGGCTTCACAGGGATTGTGATTTTAAGGAAAACTAACCACTCCAAGTGTGCTGGTGCCCGGTAACACACACTCTGTTCCCAAGACCTGAGTGTGAACATCTCTTTCCAGCTAAGTGGACCGATAGTTTGAATTTGGTTTTGGAAATTATGAACAGCTACACAAGAAGGATCGGTTTCGTCCCCATTTTTGGAAAGCCAGTTATTAAGCATTTAGTAACATACCACGGCCAGCATGCTTGCTCTCCATTTTCCCATCTCTTTGGACATGGCCACAGAAAGTCATCGACTCTCTGCCAGGCAGCCCATGGGCGGGGCTCTGTGTCATGACCGCGCGCGGTCCCTGTCAGCCCGGAGCCCCGTGCTGTGGCAGGTCTCCCGGCCGCCAGCGTCCCTGCTGGCCTCACGGGACTGACTCCACGTCGAGTGCCATGGGCTCACGTGTTGTGGGTGAGGACACCGGACGACCGCGGGAGAGAGAAGAGCGTCTGCAGGCACGCGCTCTTAATTCTTTCAAATTTTTGTTCGGATTCTGTTTTGCATACGGTACAATGAACAGTTCGCTCTTTTTCTTTTTCTTTTTTCCAATTGCTTATATTTCTATTTAGATGGCTATTTCCCATTCAAAACGAAAGTGGTAGGGGAAAGTAATAAAGGGAAAGAATAAATATCATCTAAAAAGAAAAAGAAAGCACGTGTATATAGGGGATGGACGGTTGTAGGGCAGGTAGGGATATGGTTAAAAATGAGAATTAACTCCTGTCACATAGTAGTACAAATTCCCAATGTTTAGTGTGATTGTGAGCTGTATATACAATGTACCGATAAAGAATTCAATTAAAAAAAAAGATGGGTATTTCCTCATTCTGATCAAGTTGACTTATGGAAAATGTCATTTTGTAGGTAAAAAGGGTTACCAGTACTTTTGTGCATTTTAATTTAAAATAATTACTTCCTAAATATTTTTACTCACTACTCTGAATTTTTTGATTGCCTCAATTCTTACTATTTAGACAAATAGCTCACATATGAATACAATTCCTGAGTGAAAATCAGAATAAAGAACAGCATTCAAATAAAAGTAATATATTAATTACACTTTATAATACTTTTGTTATTTTTTAATTTCAGTATAATTGATATTCTATCATAATGTTACAAATAATGTTTTTAAGGCATTCTTGTGGGAAGTGTAATTTACTGTATTTATTATGATAGGCATATAGCACTTAATACATCATAACATTCTAGCTATAACTAAAACTCTAAAGAAAATAGTCAAATTACAGACTTTAAAATAAAATTTAATTTATATTCTGGAAATTAGTGTATCATTGATAGATATCAATACTAATCTAGGATCATTGTTCTAACAATTAGCAAATGTTTACTTGTAATTAAAGATTTGCTTTTACAATATGCTTTTTTGGCTAAATCTATTTTTATTAGAAAAAAAGATGAGCAGGACAAGGTTTCCAGAACCCAACAGGAAATACACCTTCACACACCTAACTATAAAATGAGTAGTAATACTGTACAGGAACATATAACAGAAGCCAGAAAATAAGAATTGTGAATTCTCCCTTGTGACAATTGGAAATGGAGCTCAAATTGCAAAGAGAGAAGCTGTTTTTGAATTAGCTTTTAACATATCAAAAGGTGTAAATTCCAACAAGCAATGTTGACTTTAATTTGAATATCACTATCATAGCTCTGATTGTAGCCTTGAGACTCACAATAACATCATTTTATCCTGTCACATCATAACATAGCACAGCTATAGGATAACAAACTTAACAGAAACAAATATAATATTAAGGTTCATTGCATCTAAGATCTTCAAGAAGGTGGCCAGCTTCACTGATCCAGTTGAGAACAGGTACAAATGATTTCTAATGGCTCATTCAAGATAGAGATCCATTTAAAATTGTGTTTAGTTTGACATTAAGTGTCCAGAAGTAACTAGAATGAAAAGAGAAAGGCAAGCAAAAACAAATGTTGCCTCTTCATTAATTAATAGATTAAAATCCATATAATAAACAATGGTCCAGTATTCACTACAAGTATTATAATTTGGGGGAGGACAGTTTTGTTATTAATTCTCAACCCAAGTCATTCAAACTTGTGTCAAACAGCAAAAGCAGGACTCTTGATCATAATTAAAGACCTGAAAAACAAGCTGAGAGTAATTTGACAGGACAACATTAAGAAAAGAAGATGGGAGAAAAAAGATGTAAAACCTACAACTATGATTTCCAAACTTTGATGCATGAACTGCCTAGGCAGTAGAAAGTGGTGAATATATAGAATACATCAAATTATTTAAAAAGATCAACAAATCAACTGCTACCTCTGTCTCCATATCTGCATCTCACCTACAAAGGTAATATATAGATAGTGGTTATAGACTTCGATCAAAGTCAGACTATCTGGATTCTAACCTCACTTGTTAGTATGTGACTGGGACAAATCATGAGAGCTCTCTAGCTTCAGTTCCTTTGTCTGTAAAAGGAAAGATTGAATTGTACCCGGGCATTAGTTTTCTCGCTGTTGAAACAGAACACTCAAAACCCACAACTTACAGGACATACGTAATTTGACTCATGTTTTAAATGGTTTCAGTCTCTGATCAGCTGTTTGAAAGGCAAACACAACATGGTGGATGGGCATGGTAAAACAAAGATAGTTAGTCTTGGCAGCGTAGCCGTGTAATAGTGGAAGGCAGCCAGGAGAAATGGGGCAAAGTTCCTGACATAGATCCTCAGGCCACAACTGTGGGACTCACCCTGACACACACAAGTGTTCTAATTCCCTGGGTGAATCCCAGCAGCAATCAATTTAACTACCACGATATACCTCTTACTTGTTGTGAAGACTAAATTAAAATACATACAGCTTTCAAAATAGGATTTGACATACAGTAAATAGTAAGAAGTGTTTACCACTGTTATATATTTATAGGGCAATTAATAAATGTATGCAACAGTAAAATAATAAGAAAATAACTTACTATAAAGGTTCAAACTATAAAATAATTATTATATCTACAGTTGCCTTTCCTAAGTATAAATCGTATTTATCAGTAGATACTAATGCTACAGTAGTCTTCAAGGAGCCACAATATATTTTCAAGTTACAGATGAATCTTACAAGTAGTTACAATTAACTATGAAAATAGCCTCCTGAAAAACAAACAAATGACTGATCAGTTTGCTAGAAGAGCTGCCAGGCTGGCATAGAAACTCAGCTTGAATCTTTGGTTCTCTAAGAGGCAAACCAAGAATCATTTCTCTACTTTGTATTTCATGTTCTCACTGAATCTTGAACACCGGGCTACCCAAATATGTGGATAACATTGTTACAGACATTTGAGGAGGTATAACTTGTAAAAGAACCAAAGATTAGGCTCTCAGGTCTTGCAACAAAATATTTGGCATGCTCACATTTATACAATAAACATAAACAAAACAAGATAAAAATAAGAAAACCTCACAGTAACTGTGAAAGGTCAACCCTGGGAAAGTTTATAACACAGGAGAAAATCATGGTTTGCTTAGCTTCGTAAAAGTTATTTCTCATATTGTGTGTTCTTTGCATATTTTAAAAACTTGCTTAATATTTACTGAGCAGATAAAAGTAAATTTTAAAATGAAATAATAAATATTATTGTTTAACTGGCAGGAACATTTTATCTAAGAATTTTGGGCCAAACCAATCCTAAAAAAAAAAAAAAAATCTAAAAAACACTTGTGTTGTTATTTGAAAATATTGGATTAGCTTTAGTTGTTGAGAGCCTTTATGCTTCTTTCTTCTCGGTGAGGTAGGCAATAAAGGGGCACTTGCAAACTAAGGTAACACTGACCTTGCTGGCTGATTTGGGATTTTACTACAGCAGTTAGTGACTAGCTAATTAGCACAGGTTCAAGCCATTGAATCATAGGAAGTGACAGACCACAACAAAAGCATCTCTGAGCAAGAATAGCTATAACTCATTCTTTTCTGGGACACCTTCTGGCAGAAAGAATTTTTAGCAGCTTTTATTTATTTTTCAATCTGTGGCACTAATTTGGGATGAAGAAAAAACCCCACTTAATTTGTTATGGTAACATTCAGTACTGTGAAGAGCTCTCAAGATCTAATCAGCATCCATAACACAAGGGCAAGGTTCTTTGCAGTGCCATCCAGGCAGCAAGGCCTTCTCTTCAGATAAAACTTTAGACACGAACAAAGGCCAGTGTCTTATGGAAATGCAGGCAACTGGATAATCCTTCATAATCTCCCCTGTGAAGGCTAACTTTGAGGTTAACTGGACTAGCTCAAGGGATACAGCTTGGTGTCTAGTAAAGCAAGCTTTATACATACATACATACATACATATGTGTGTGTGTGTGTGTATATATATAAATAAATAAATATAAATATAAATAAGAATCCATATATAATATGGATTCTTTGTCTCCAGAGAGCCCTGAATAATATATTCTTCTGCCAGAATGAAGGTATACAAAATATATAAACAAGCCTAAAGTAATTAAAATTTATATATTCCAAAAAAATACTAGTACTCTTCACACTTAAAATTTGTGTCCTTGATCAAATGTTGAAAGCTTTTTTTAAAAAAAAAACACTACTTCTAAACTCCTTTGACTATAAGATAAGCTCCTTGCTAAGCACACTTTAATGTTCAATCTTCCCAGCAGACCAATTTATGACAGAAAATTAGAAAAGAGATCAGCTCAAAAGCTCTGTATGTTTTGTAAAATTAGGTCAAATTTCCACACATGTTAGTAATGTAGGAACAGAAACAACTGTACTTCAGAAGCTGAGTTGACTTATCCCCTGTCTTCGGGGTCTACAGACTAAGCCTTGCAAGGTTAGTGCCTCTGCCCACCAGCTTCAGCATACGTTTACCAAGCTGACATGACCACAGGGAAGCTTTTTCTTAGTGTTTCAAGCCTTAATGTGCCAAATGTGAACATATCTGACTAGTCCCAAGGGACTAGAGATTCCTTATGCATTAATTCTAGGAATTGTGTTGGAAAAGACTGGCCATGTCAAGCAATATCTTGAGAGACACGAAGCACTAGCTGGTTCCTTTCCCTTGGTCACTCAGTGAGAATGGCCAGCTGCCTCTTTAAGCCCTTTAATTTTGGTCAATGGAAAGCTCATCTAACCTCTCTTTTCATCTGATTCCCTTACATTTCTCTTCTCCCAATGCTACGTCTTTTTCTTTCCTGAATTTTTAATTCTAATTTGAGGGACCAGGTGGAAAAATCTCATCTCCAATCTCAAATATTTTATCGTTTCCTTGTCATCTTCATGGCTTATATATCTGACATTAGCAGTTTTAGTTTTTGTTTGTTTGTTTGTTTGTTTTGTGGTACCAGGGATCAAACTCGGACCCTTGTGCTTCCAAGATTGCTGTGGTACCGCTTGAACTAAATCCCCAGCCCTCCACTGATAGCTTTTATCACTTGAATTTTTATACTCAAGTTTGGAGGTTGGCCAGCTTCCTTCTTATTCTATGTATTATCCTATTGTAGTTCTTTCTCACTACCTAGTCATTGTCACTTAGGAATTTCTTAGGCATGTGTTTTATAGCCTCCACTGCTTTTGTTCCTGCTCTCAATGCGAAGTCACCCTGTTCTTTTTCATCCTGAGTCACATGATCTCCAAAGACTTTCCTTCCATGTTTTGTGCACTTCTATGTCTCAGATTGCACCAACATTATCCATAGCTGCTTCACATTTGAACTAATTTTACATTTCATCCTCTCATCGATGACTTTTTCTTCTAATTTATCCTGTCTTTGCCAGAGCTCTTTTCTTAAAAATCTTTGGTGTCTTCCATTGTATTGTCCATTTATTTTCCTACTCATTCTCCACCTATTTTTGTGCTTCTTCCAGTTAAATTACATTATCAGTTATGTATTCTAATTTTTATAATTCATTCAGTTCCCTTTTCCAACTCGTGCAACAACATGAGAGTACCTAATACTAAACGAATCTACTATTTTTACAGTTGTACTTTAAAGATTAAATGCACTATTAATTAACCATTTGCTATACTATATTTATTTAGCTCTTTAAAATACAGGAACTAAAATATACTAGATATAAATTAAGCACTAATCTTTCATGGATTCTCATAATTAGCTCTTTGGGTATACAGCAAAATACAGACATTGATTAAATATCACAAATAAGTGCAACAATGTACATATGACAAAGACTATCTTAGTCTATATATGCTCCTATAACATAGCATTTGTCTAGGAAATTTGTAAGTGATATAATTCTTGCATTCATATTTCTAGAGGCTGAGACATTTAAAATCAAACTGTCAGTACAATCTGTGTCTGGTGAGGGCTTTGCTCTGATTCTTAGCGCCTAGATGACACAGCCATTGGAGAGGTGGTGTCACTAGAGATAGCATGAAAGGACCCACTTTCCTCATCCTGTAGACATCTTGTTTCAAACCATAATCACCTCTTAATACTATCACAGTGGTGAGTAGTGAATTTTCTGATTGCTGAGACATAATGCCTGCCGCCCACAACTTAAAGGAGGAGTTTATTCGGCTCATACCCTCTAGTGGGTTCGGTCTACACTGTTCTGGTTTCAAAACAAATACAAGCCATGATAAAATTGCATAGTTAGGGAAATTAGGTCAATCCATGGCATCTAGGAAGTAGAGAAAGAAGGGAGAAGTAGGAAAGGATATATTCTTCAAAGATACTTCCCAAGAACATATGTTTTCAAACAAGATCCAACTCATAACAGCACATTCAGCTGTGAATTTATCAAAGCATCACTTCACTGATGAACATGGTGCCCCTGTGATAAAACGACCTTGCAGAAGTCTCACCTATGAATACATAAAACTTTTGGGGAATGTTGTATATCCAGTTCTTAACATACTGCCCCTGGCCACCAAAAGGCTAATGCTCATTTACTATGTAAAATGTGCTTAGAACATCTCCGAAAATTACCAAAGTCTTATACAGTTTGATCAAGGCTGAAAAGTCCAAATCAAATGTCTTGACTCAAGGCAAACTATTACCCATGATACCCACCTCTTAAAGGATAAGTATGTTTGGCTTACAGTTTCCAGTATTTTTGCTCCATGGTTATATGATTCCAAGGCATGGCAAAGGAAAGCTGCTCTAACCAATGACACCAAGAAAAAAGAGAGAAAGAAGAGGGCCCAGAAAGGAAGGCATGACTCTAGTGACATACCAACAAGTCTATAACTTCTCACGGCACATTCAGCTATTAACTCATCAGTGTATTAATTCACTGTGTGTTTAGAACTCCCATGATCATTCCAAAAGCCCCACTTCTGAACAAATTATTTTTTATGCAAAACTCTAGATCTAAATCATAATATATTGCTTAATGCACACTCATGATTGAATACCTACCTCCCTCTCCAGACACACAGAGTCAAATGATATTTTTCTACTTCATTCTGAGAGGATGCCTCCTCTGCTCAGAAACATTTCCAAACTCTTCTTAATCCTGGAATTTTCTGGTTCTAGATATCTACTTCTTATTGTTTTGGTCTTCTTCAATCTCAAACCACTACTATGTTTCAAATAATATTCCATGAAGCATTTCATATGTCTTTGTCATGGTAGCAATGGCCTTCACTAGTTAAATTTGACATTAAAGGGGAAAGAGTAAAGTACATTGCATTTCCATGGGGTGGTAGAGACACGAACCCAGTGTAAAGAAAGTATGGAAATGGAGGAAGAAGATGTTAATCAGAGAACTAACATTAAAGAGCCAGGAAAGAAGACTGGTTTTATGAAGTGGAGGAGAGTATTTTTCAATACTTCCTACAACATAGATTACTTGGGGAGGAGTGATGCCAATACTGACTAAAAGAATGGTTTATGTACTCATTGTCTCTATGATCCCCTTCATTTGTTCCTTCAGGAAACATTATGGTAGAAAAGTTTTCTAGCGTTTATATTGCTCTCAATGCACTTTGGGGAGAACAATGGGAAGCTAGTGAAATTTGGAGGCAGAAGTTCTTGGAAGAATCTGAGATATACTTTAATTGCTTGCGGCTCATGTATTGTATTACAATTGTTTTTTCTTAATTGTATTTTTCCCTAATAAATTGTAACCTCCATGAAAGCAAGAATTATTATTAGTTTGGTTAGCACAAGGTACCAGTTGAAAAGGAAGTGGTCAATATTTACAAAATTAATTAAAAAAATAAGTGAATAAATGCATGGATGAACATAGTGTTCTATATTTCTGGAGCATAATTGAATTTATCAAAAAACTACCCGAGGCTAACAATTCAAACCTTCATAATTACTAATAAAGACTACAGTAATTGCAATTAATTTTATCTGCATAATTACTAATAAAGACTATAGTAATTACAATTAATTTTAATCTTCCTTTGAGAATAAATATGAACAGCTTAATTTGTGTGTTATGCATTCTTTCATGATTTTATAATTTTAAAGAAGATACATCATCAGAATATGTTATTAATTTACACTTGATCTTAGCCAAAAGGCCGAGAAGCGATATGTGTTATTAATTTAAAAGCAAAAAATATTTCATTGTTTTCATCCATTTTGATTATACATGTGTGCATGTACAAAAATATAGGCAATAGTTAGAGATATTGGGGTGGAGCTCGATTTTTACATGATGGAGAAGATGAAATAGGGCATGTTATAGCTTGTATCTAGATGTTCCCCCAAAACCTTATGCAGTCATAGTGGGTCTTTTTCTGAAGTAGCTGAATCTAACATACATGCTGCAGAAGCACAAGTGGTTGAATCTAGAGTTTGTGATCAATTCATGGTGCAGCACTAAACTCAAGGGCACTAGGATTAAGGGGAGAGTGCCAGCCACCCTGAGAAATGTGGCTAAAACAGAAGAGGCAGAAAGATACTGTTGAGGCTCTCGTGTTGCTTTTGCTACCGTGTGGGTACTATGAACTGTTTCTGCTCTGTGATGCCCTTTGGTCATGTGACACCTTGACTTGGAGTGAGAGGATTATGGATTTTAACTTCTACAAACTATGAACTAAATAAACTCCCCTTTAATCTTGGCAATTAGAAAAGTAACACATGGCAGGAGAGGCTTAAGGGGACAAAATATGAAACGAGTTACAATTATAAATTGGGCAACTAATGTGAAGTTATTAAAGAAAGGAAAGACGACTATAAGGAATAAAGTTGTTCATTTTTATGAAAGTAAATAATGACTGGGGCCAGAGATTTTGCTCAGTGGTTCTGGCATCTGCCTAGCAAGCACAAGGTCCCTGGTTAGATCCACAGTAAGCATATAAAACAATACTGGGCATAGTGACTCACACCCAGCAGAAATAAGTACCACACACCACATAACCTAGCGTGGTGGCTCACACCCATAATCCCAGCACTGGGGAGGCAGAGACAGGAGGATTGCTGAGTTTGAGGATTGCTTGGTCTACATAGTAAGCTCAGGGCCAGCCTAAACTACAAAACAAGACCCTGTCTAAAAAAAAAAAAAAAAAAAAGACTGGAGTTTCCTTTTTACATTTTTTACTTAGTAAATCATTTCAACAGACCAGAAGCACTATTCTTTATTTCCTTATGTTTCTTACACTATTCTTTATTTCCTTACATTCCTTTATTTCCTATACACATGCAAACACATGCTTAAAACTCTCTATTTATCTCCAACTGGATTATGGCGTCTTTTGCTATTTTTCTTTTTTCTTCATTCTAGTGGCTAAGTTTTTTAAAATTTAATGATAGTTACTAAATATTTTATTATTATTATTAATATTATTATTACTGTTTTTGTAATGGGGATTGAATTTAGGACTTTTTAAGTTTATTTTTATATTTATTGATACATTGTATATACACATCATGATCACACTCAATATTGGGAATTTGGCCAGTATATGACAGAATTTAATTCTCATTTTTTCCCCATTTCCCTACCCACCCCACAATCCTCCATATATATATATATATATATATATATATATATATATATATATATATATATATATATATATATATATATATATATATACAGTACACTAGTACACTAGTAATTTGAAGTCTAACAACGTAGTAAGTGATACAATGAAAATCATTTAAATGGGTAATATTCTGAAGTATTAAGGTGCTTGTTCTAACATTATTGTAAAAATATTCCTAATTCCTTTCTTCTTCTAATCTGACTGATTCTAGTAGAAAAGTAATAGGAAACTTCTGATTGTGGAAATAGGTCACAAGTCTATCTTCTAACTAAACTGAAGTTCAGAGTGATGGGACTTTTTCCATTATCACATGTGTTTAGAGATAAGGAAATGGAAACCTAAATTTTTTTGAGCTTTTTAAAATTTATCTTAATTATACATTGTATAGACACATCACGATCACACTCAATATTGGGAATTTGTATCAGTATATGACACGATTCTATTCTCACTTTTTCCCATTCCTCTACACATCCCCCAATCCCCCACTCCCTAAATACGTAACCTTTTTTTTTTCTTTTTCTTTTTTATTACCATCACATATTGTGTAGTTTTCTTCACTGAGAATTGAAGATGTTTTTGCTAGTAAGAAATTTTGGGTTCTGAGTTTCTATTAGCATATTGATGGTGTATTTCCATTGTTCTCGTGGTTTACTCTTAATTACTAGAATTCAGCACCCCGATGCTCTGATTATAGAATGATTTTATGCTTAACTAACCAGTGGTGAATATAATGCTTTATAAGTATGTAACTCAGACATTCAGTGTTTTATTATATTGCCTTATTCAGCTGTGTAAGGAAGTAAGAAAAAAAAGACTCCAAAGAAAGGAAAAAAACAAACACTGTGTGTTTAAAGTTGTTTCACAATCTAAGTGTGTGGGTGCACATCTGTTATCCCAGCAATCTGGGAGATTGAGAAAGGAGGATCTTAAATTTGAGCCTATTCTGAGCTACTTAACAAGACTGACTCAAAACAAAATTGGCAAGAGAGCTGAGTACGTGGCTCAGTGCAAAGGGCCTAGAGTCAATCCTTCGTATTAAAGAGAAAAGAACTCTGTGGCCTGCCATGCAAGCACAAGGTTCTGAGTTAGAGTCCTGGTACCACCAGAAAAAAAAAAAAAAAAAAAAAAAAAAAGAGAAGGAGGAGGAGCAGGAGATATAGAAAAGCAAATCAATCAGGGAGGAAAAAAAAAAAAAAGCGAGTTGGTCCACACAAAGAATTTCCTCTGTGAAATAGGGATTTATTGCTGTTGGTGTTATTTTTTTGTTTGTCTCGATAGACTAGTTTTCCTCATCTTAATCGTAATTATTATTTTTCTATAGATAGAGCTAGTTATATCCATATATATGGATATAATTATATATCCATATATATGGTACTTTATATATGTGTATGTTATTTCTAGCAACTGCCAGTATTCATTTTGATTATAGTTTTCAGGAAAACAAAATTCAGATTTACTAAATCTTTAGAATACAACTTCCCAAAACAAACAGAATGCACAAAGAATTTTAAAATGAAACAAAATATTTTCACAACTTTTCAAATGGTGTGCTAACTTCTTTCTCATATTGCCTAGTTTTGTTTGTTTGTTTTTCCATTTTTAAAGTATTGTAAGTTTAGTAGGTAATGAAAATGCCTAAGGCTGTATCAGTATCTGGGCTCCTGTAGAAAATGTCATTCAAAACCATTCGAAATATTCATCGAGATTTAAGCTTTAACCCTTGTTCTTTTAAAATCCAAGCAAACGTTTAAGGGATTGAAACATCCAAAATTCTCTTCAGGCTGCGCATGGTGGCTCACCCCTGTAATCCCAGCACTTGGGAGGCAGAGGCAGGAGGATTGCTGAGTTCGAGGCTTGCCTGGGCTGCATAGTGAGCTCAAGTCCAGGCTGAATGACAATGTGAGACCCTGTCTCATAAAAAAGAAATAATAATAATAATTCTCTTCAGGATTCCCAGTCACATGAAATTATAGAATATGTAACATACATGAAATATTAGTAATTAATTTAAGAACCACAAAGTAATACGTTTGAGAAAATAATTGCAACCTAATGCTTGATAAACACCAGATGATATCTGTTTTTCTGTTTTTTTCTAGTTAATTTTAAACATAATTTTATCATCCAAGTTTATATTAAATGAATATTACACCAAAGCAACTAGAATCTTAAACATATTGTCATCTATTAAAAAGGCAAGCTATAAAAGTCAAGCATTCATTTAGAACATTACCTGAAATATTTTTGACTGAGTACAGGCTTGTTCCAAATTCTCAACATATGTCTTAGGATATATTTATAGTAATTAAAATGCAGAAATATTATTTAAATATAATTTTATTATCTTTGGTAGTCATGAGTTTTGTTTTTAAAATATTCAATGGACTTCAAGATGCCCCAATCTTTCTGCTGTGCATTTTCATTGTAGGATTCATATGGTCTAACTTATTTTTATGAAATATTATCTTAGGTCATTTATCTAGTTATGTTGAGGAGTTTTCAAGGCTTAGATTGGGGCTTTATTATATTCTGTGCCATTTTTTTTTTTATTTCTGAGCCTTGTTTCTCTTTCATCAGTGTCCCTGAAGTCCCTTCAGTGTATTAACAATTTCCAAATTTAGGTCTTCAGTCCCTACCTTTCTTTTCAGCCCAGTTCTCTTAGGAAATTACTTCCTTGGCATTTTCTTGGAATGTCTTGTAGGTATCTCCACCCCCTCATATCCAAAGTAGAACACTTACATTGTACTCTTGAAACTTTACCTCTCTGTCCTTTCTCTTCTCACTTAATAGTATCAACTTTGATGAAGATATTCAAACCAAAGTGTGTCACTCTTTGTTTACAATTTAAAAATTAATAGACTGTTGTGTTTCAGTTTTAAGTTTATAGAAAAATTAAATGAAAAGTAAGCATTTCACTCCAGCCTTACAGGTGGTCATCTTCCCCTCTCTCAACAGCCTGCAGGTGAGCAGGAGATTTGCTATAACAGACAAAGCTTCACTAGTGTGTCATGATCACGCAGGGGTTATAGTTTGCACTCATGTTCACACTCCTGGCATCATTTGTACATCCTCATAGTGCCCACACACATGTAAGTCTCATGATTGATTTTCCCTGCCTTCTTTGCCCCACCCCCACTCTTACCACCAGATGAATTGTAAGTCAATGTAAACTTGACATTGATTCAACCTACAAAAACACTTTCTGAGTTTCACAAAATTTTAACTTATATATATATTTTCACATCTGGGACCAAATAGTTGACTCCTAAATTGCCTTCTTACCTTCACTTAGGCCAGCTTCCACCTTCCCGTATCCCCAGGACATGTGTTCTTTAAATGCTCAGAGCTTTCTCACAGTTGGATGGTCTCTGGTGGAATTTCAAGCAAAATCCACTTGCTTTCTATGGATTACAAGGTTCTAAATGATCTAACTCTTTCCTACCACACTAACTTTTTTGTCCTACTTACACCAAGCCTTGGCCAATAATGAAATTATTCTTCTCCTGAAGTCTGCGCGCTCTCACTTGATCTATCATCTTCACACAACTGATTTCCACCCCTGCATTCCCTTTAACTTGCCTGCTTCACAGGGCTTGTTACCATTTATCATGTAGGTCTTAGTCTTAAAGTTTATGCTGGTAAAAAATGTCCATTGATCATCTTATCCAAAATAAGATTATAAGTCAAATTTAACACCTTCCTAATTATACTTGAGCAAGTTCAAAATTTCTTTGAGACTCACTTTTCTCATTGGTAAAATGCATAAAATGATTACATTGTAAAGCTACTGAGGGCATGTAAGCCATTGGCTTTTGCAAACTCCTTTGAATATCATAGCTAGTGTACATTTAATATTCAAAACTCATCATTATTACTATTAATATATTTTTCTTTTCTCTTCCTCATCCTTCATCATCATGTTCTGATATGTGCTCCTCCAGTATATTCGACCAGTAGGGCTGGATAGTGCTTCTTTCTCTGTAATCATTCATTTAGATATCTCACTAATACCAAAAAATACTGCTTAACAAAACTAGACTTTATTGAAACTATATTGCAAAACCTCAGTGATAGAAACAGCATGGTACTGGCAAAGTAACAGATCTGAGGATCAGTGAAACAGACTAGAAGTCCAGAAACAATTCCAGGTATACTTAGCCACCTCATCTTCAACAAAAGAGCCAAACACCTTCAATGGAGGAGAGATAGCCTCCTTAACAAATGGTTCTGGAAAAATTGAGTTCCAACCTGCCAAAGATTAAAGCTAGATGTATGTTATTCACCATGTACCAAACTCAAATCAAAGTGGACTGGAGACCTAACTATTAAAACAGAAACACAATCTGCTGCAAAACAGGTTAAGTATAACTCTTGTAGACATCCACTTAGGGACTTTATGAACAAAACCCCAGCAGCACAGGAATTAGCAGAAGGAATCAAAAACTGGAATCTCATCTTACTAAAAAGTTTCTGCCCAGCATGAGAAACCACCAGCAGAGTGAAAAGACAACCGGCAATATGGGGAAAAAAATATTATCAGCTGCTTCTCAGACAAACGGCTACTATCTAGAGTATATAAAGAGTTTTACAGGACCGGAGGGTTAGCTCAGTGGTTCCAGTGCCTGCCTCGCAAGGGCAAAGTCCTGAGTTCAATCCCTGGTGACCACATATAATGCTGGGCATGGAGACACGCCCACCAACAATCAACACTGCATACCACAATGCCAGACGTGGTGGCTCACGCCTGTAATCCCAGTACTCGGGAGGCAGAGACAGGAGGATTGCTGAGTTCGCGGCGGCTTGCCTGGGCACCATAGTGAGCTCAGGGCCAGCCTGAACTACAAAGTGAAACCCTGTCTCAAAAGCAAAAAAAAAAAAAAAAAAAAAGAGTTTTACAATGTCAGCTCCCCATAAAGTTAAAGACTCAATTCAAAAATGGGTATCTGAAATGAACAGACACATTTTTTTAGAGGAAGAAGTTAAAGCAGCTAAAAAACACATAAGAAATATTCAACATCACTGGTCATTCGAGAGATGCAGATTAAAAAAAAACACTGAGATTTCATCTCACTCCACAAAGAATGACTGCTTATTACAAAATCAACCAATAATAAATGCTGGTGAGGCTGTGGGGAGAAAGGAACCCTTCTCCACTGTTGATGGCATTGTAGGCTTGGGCAACCACTGTGGAGATCAGTGGATTTTCCTCAACAAACTAGGATTAGAGATCCCATTTGACCCTGCTATTCCCCTACTAGGTATCTATATGAAAGAATTGAAAGATTCATATCAAAGCAACATATCTACACCCATGTTCATAGCAGTTCAGTTTATGATAGCCAAATCTTGGCAACAACAGAAATGCCCATTAACTGGAGACTGGGTAAAGAATATGTGGGTTTTCTATAAAATGGAGTATTACTGTGCCATAAAGAATGAGTCCTCTATACTACAATGGATGTACCTTGAGGACATACTCATAAGTGAAATAAATAGGACACAGATGTATAAATACCATATCTTTTCTCTGGTATGAGGAACTGAAGGTATCAATAAGTTGGAAACTGTATGATATGTATTGTGAAATAGTAAGAACATATTCAAAGGAAAAGGGAGATAGAGGTAATAAGTGAAAGAAAAAATTTGATGTTAAAAAAAGGAAACTGTTTATGCATATAGGGAGTAAGGGATTTGGGGGGGCAGGTGAATAGGAAAAATGAAAATTAAGTTGTGTCATGAACTGGTACAAATTCTCAACTTTGATTTTGATCACAATTTGAATATAAAATGTACCAATAAAATCAATTAAAAAGTCGGGCATGGTGGCTCACACCTGTAATCCCAGCACTCGGGAGGCAGAGACAGGAGGATTTCTGAGTTCAAGTCTTGCCCGGGCTGCATAGTGAGCTCAGGGCCAGCCTGATCTACAAAGCAAGACCCTGTCTCAAAAAAAAAAAAAAATCAATTAAAAACTAGATTTTAGGGCTGGAGATTTAGCTCAGTGGTTCTGGCGCCTGCCTCCCAAGTGCAAGGTCCTGAGTTAGATCCCATAACCAAATACAATACTGGGTGTGGTGACTCACACCCACCAGCAATCAATACCACATACCACAGTGCCAGGTGTGGTGGCTCACACCTGTCATCCCAGCACTCAGGAGGCAGAGACAGGAGGATTGCTGAGTTCCAGGCTTGCCTGGGCTACATAGTGAGCTCAGGGCCAGCCTGAACTACAAAGTGAGACCCTGTCAAAAAACAAAAAACAACAACAAAAAAAAAAACCTCGCAAAAAACCACTAGATTTTAGATAATTTTATGATGCCTGAGTTACAATTTTGAGAATTTTACATACTAATAAGCTGGTTTATTTAAAATATACAATCCATTGTATGAAATGGTTATAGAATACTTTCCATAATTTTTAACTCATCATATTCAATATTCATACCTCGAAATTTCTTAGTATTTAAAAATTTAAATTACTAATAAAATGAAAAATTTCTTCATATCATAAAAATACTGATAATATTTTATATGTAAATATGGAAAGAAAGGCTACTATTCATTGAAGTTAACATTTTTGCCATTTTTGCTACATGTTGACATAAATGTATCCTATTTTTATTCTTTTTTTTTTTTTTTTCTTTTTGCTTTTTGGAGACAGGGTCTCGCTTTGTAGTTCAGGCTGGCCCTGAGCTCACTATGGTGCCCAGGCAAGCCGCCGCGAACTCAACAATCTTCCTGTCCCTGCCTCCCGAGTGCTGGGATTACAGGCATGAGCCACCACGCCCGGCATTGTGGTATGCGGTGTTGATTGCTGGTGGGCGTGAGTCTCCACGCCCAGCATTGTATGTGGTTTCCGGGGATTGAACTCAGGACCTTGCGCTTGTGAGGCAGGCGCTGGAACCACTGAGCTAACCCTCCGGCCCCCTCCTATTTTTATTCTTAATAAAAACAGAATATCAATAATGTTAGAAGTTAAAATGAAGGTAAATATTAAGTTGACAGTTAAAGGAGAAAATAAATTTTTAAAATTGCTAATAAAGTCTGCCTTAATTTTCTCACTTTTTCTTTAAAATGTCCAAGTAAATAAATCTTAAAGATTATTCCATAATGTGAGAAATAAATAAACACAGGAGATGCTAAAATATCCAGATAGTCCCTGTTTGTCATATACAAAAGGATACATTTCATAGAAAATAATAATTTCAGATGTTTTGTTACTATGAAAAATATTAACACTGATCATCTGTCTGGTCTTTAGTATAATTTTTTTTAATATAAAGAATGTGAGCTCTTAGTGGTCAGAGAAAGTTAGATCTCTTTGTGAAATGAAGGTTTGTAATCAACTTGCACACTTCGATGTTTAATTTTAATTACCTTTGAAAATATACGAAGTACACACAGCAGTAACTTTATATTTAGGTTGACAAGAGTCTAACTACACTCAGAGCACCACAAAATCCATCATCTCTAATCCCAATGGCTCCGGAAAAATAACACTATAGAAATCTCAGCTTAATTTAAATCTGTAATAAGCCAAAGAAAGAATAAAGACAACTATCCCCAGATTAGTATACATTCTGACAATCTAAGAAAATAATTACCACAGCTTTCTTATGTGGAATTGCTAATTTTGTAAGGCACAAGTAAGGCTAAAATAAAAAGGCAAATGGAATTTCACCACATAATTCCGCTGTATCTAAAGTAGTAAAATCTGTAACTGCATTGCAATGCCTCCTACCCCACCAAGTGGACTAACACTGTTATTTTTTTGTTAACAGCTTTCAAAAATGAATCCAAGTAACAGACTGAAGAAGCTATGTATCTATAGGAAATATACTGTTTCTTACAAACTGAGATTTAAAGATTTTCACCTTAAATAATGTAAAACATCAATATAAGCACTCTCACTTTCAGTTTTAAACTTATATCACTACATAGAAACACATGGATGCACAAATTTCACTGCTGCTTAAAATTTCAGTATATAAAATTTTTGAAATTAATTCAGATTGGAGACTTGAGAAAAGGTGACTAAAAAGATAGATAATTAATGGCTGAAATTATATTAAAAACCCTATGAAATTTTAATAAGGTTTTATCCACTATGGGTATCTTAAGATGAGTTTTTCTTTATGTTTTAGCATGTAACAATAGATTAAGAGTATTTTATAGAAAAAATAAAATCTTTCCAATAACTCAGGACTGAAGGTAAAATTTAAGAAGCTAAATCAAGCTGAAAAGGAAAAGGAAAAGGTTTTGTATTAAAAAAATGCTTCTATGGAAGTTCTGAATCTCCATTTATGGCACCGATTATGAAGTTGTGTTATCCCCTTGGCAAGTGAAACAAATTGTACTTAGGAATCAAGGATAAATCAACTCTATAACCTATGATTAGAAACCATCTGACTATGGTAACGACAATAACATAGCCGTGTTAAAAGCAAACAGATTATAAGAGATTCTTTTCTACCAGGTAATATTTAAAAGTTCTTATGAATTATTTCATTAATAACTTCATGTAAATTAGCCCATTCACTCTCTTACTAGCTTTATTTCACAGAGGAACTAAGTAAAGCACTGAGAAATTGAGTCTTCAATTTCAAGCTAATATCAGTAGCCAATGAAACCTTACAGACCTAAGTGTCTGTCTCTAGCATTCATCTTTTAATCACTACACTGATGATAAGTGTCAGATACATTTCACACCCAGCTATTTAATATCTGCACATACTATCATTCAGAGAAAAAATATTCTGAAAAGCAAATATCAACCTGTAATTAAAAGCTTTAATTTAGAAGATAAGTAGCTCTAAGTTCACAAAAACCTTGCTTTTCTTAGCACACTGCTAATGAAGAATTCCAAAACAAAATACACAATCACCAGTGAGTCTCCATAATGCCCTTCTTCCAAGCTTCTACGCTACAGTTGCCCCTCTACCAGCTCTGATCCTATTCTGTTTAGTACAAGTATATTGTCAAAAGTACTCAAAGCAGACCAGCTGTCCTTTATCTAGAATTTACATAAATTAGAAATAACTCGATAGATTAAAAACATGCCTTTTGTCTGTTCATGAAAATACATCCATGGATTTAGTCCTAAAAGTTCATAAACATTTGCTAGTTATAAGCATGTCAGCAGAGATAAGACCTGGGAGTGCTGTAGAACCTAGCAGTCCCATCTGTTCTTTCAGAAGCTTGCATTTGTATTATCACAGAAAATTTCACACGATTCAAACTTGCATGTGCTTCAAATATAAGCAGTCTTTTAATTTCTATTATGAAAATACCACCTGAGTAATGGGCCAAAAGTCTTGACCCTTAGCTATTGCTCTATAAGTTGATACATCTTCCGCCCCCACCTGCTGTGGGTCACACGTGTAATAAAACTAATTTGAGGCAACAGCTGAGGGTAGAATCATCTGAAGGAAATTGAATGTTTTTATGCCAAAATATGTTCTTAATACCTTTAAAATAATGAGAGTTGGGACATTTATGTATGCAATAATTGAGGTTTAAATATAACTGGAAGATTAAAATAATGGTAATGCACCTATTGTGAATGAAGAGGAAAGGCAGAAAGTCCTGACCTGTTCTGAAATTAACGCTACGGAGAGACGATGTTGTGCTAAACAGGGCCGGGGGGGGGGGGGGGTTGGTTAGTTTTTGTTTTGTTTTTCACTGGGAATCAAACTCCAGACTTTGTGCTCGCGAGCCCAGTACCAGAACCAGTGGGCTAAATCACCAGGTAGATACTGTCTTCCATGATAATGACAGTATTTCTCAGAAGACATTTTCTTTATTGGGAGCTAGAATTTAGACCAATGGTTCTCAGCCCAGGTGACACACACAAATCATGTGTGCAGTTTAGAGAAATTTGTATTCTCAGGCTCTCACTTGAGCATTATATTTATTTGATAAGCTAGACGTTGGAGTCAGTAATTTCTAAAGCTTCGCAGGTAATTATCTTGTGCACTTGGTTTGGGGCCCAGTCCCTCCAGAATGAGCATAATCATGCTTTCCCAGATTCTTCTACCACGTTAGCCACTTCCTAATTATCTTGTTCCCCTCCTTCCTCTTTACATTACTTTTTGACAACAGGCCACAATACTGATAACTACAACTCAAAGGAGGAAAAGTTTATTGTAATTACACAGTGACAGTCAGTCACCGGCTGGCTCAAGGGTAGAAACCATATGTGGAAGGGTCTGGATGAAGAAAACTGCTCGAATCACGGTGTCCAGAAGCAGAGGGAAGAGAGGAGCAGCGGACCCAGGACTATCTGTCGGCACCCCCCCCCCCAACATAGGTAGGCTCGAGTGCATTCAGCTCTGAGTTCTAACGTGGATTAACCCACAAACAACGATAGGGTCCTTACGATTCGATCACCTTCCAAAGGCCCCACCCGGGAACACAGGAGCTAGTTCGGGTACACCGCAGATCTAAAGCTTAGCACCCTTCCTCCACCTCTTCCCTCTACTCTTTTTCTTGATGCAGAACAACATTACAAGTTCTGAATTTTTGCCTGAGTATACTATCTAGCTCAGCGATACTTTCATGGAGGAATACTAAATTTTAGCCTACAAAAGACTGGAGGGAAAAATCTGAGGCGCGGAGGGATACAGTAATCTTTGGTGACCTGCACATGGCACTACTTTTCAAGGTTTTATTTCAGCATTAGAATTCTTCCCTGTTATTGTAAGACATGTTGATAGTATGAAATGACACTGAAAAATAAATGTGGAGTTTAGCCAAATATGAAAAATTCTCTCTAGTTGCAACTAGAGTGGTACCTACCTTGGTACCAGGTGAGGGCATGAACCTGGAGAATAAACCCGAGATGCAAAGAAAATGTGACCTGGCGGAGGTTCGAAGTGGGCTCTAGACAAAAGCTGAGTGAGGTAAAAAATTTAAAAAGACTACTGTAATAAATTTAGGCTGTTAGCAGTTTTCAGACCTGTCTCACATATATACTACATAGTAAGCGGAGTACTTAGGTGATAGAAGGGAAATGAACTAAACTGAGATCAGAGAAACATGGGAGTTCGGGGTTGCCTCAGATTCCTTCCAAAAAAAAAAAAAAAGTATACATGTAAACAATAAACCACACAGAAAAACACCAGTAATCTACCTGCAAACATCATTTATACTTTCTTTTCTTACCCTCCAAAATGTAATTACAGACTACAATTTTGTTTTCAGAACTTCTTTCCTCAAAAACTTAACTACAGAGCATCTGCTGTAATCACTAAAATATGTAAATTGACTGGGTTCACTTAATGGAAACACACATTTTAAATAATTAATTTTGAAACAGCTAAAAGCAAACTTTAATACACTTTCAAGCCATAAAGTCAAGGAACTTATGATTCCTTCAACTAGCTTCATGGAAAATACATTCCACTAAATGCAGAAATAGGTAAAAATTTATATGTCCCCTATCACTTTTGTACTTTTGAGATATTAAGAAAAATTCTCTAGAGGTGTTTAAATTCCAAAACTTAGAAGAAAAAGAGGTCTTTTGCTCGAAGCTAGATTGCAGCTTGTAAAGGGTTTGTGAAGTGTATAGTCTGAATAAACTCCAGAGGTGATCCGAACTCCCATGAGTCACACGGTAAAATTGAGTCCAGTTCAGCTCTGTGAAGTCGATTCCGTAGACTGCACAGGCTTTGAGAAAGAAAACTCTAAACTATGCTTAATCAACTTAAGATCTGGAATTCAAAGTGTCCATGAGCTGCCTATTGCTAAAGATAAAATGCTTTATGTTTTCTGGGGAGAGCAGAAAATCACTGTTCCCAAAGGGAGTCCAAACCTGAAAATGTGTAAAAAGATTTGTTGATTAGTATGCAGATTGCTTCAAGTATTATCCAACGTCTACTTGGGAATTACAGTAAAGAGATAACACATGTTAGATGCACTATGAGGGAATAATTTTACTAATTATTTGTACCCTTCAGGGAAACTGGTGAACAGAGAGGAAGCAGAGGCAGGTTGGAACTCCCACGCCAGAAAGACAAGAGCTAATGTACAGATTTTGATCCGAGCACCAGTAAAGTACAGTTACACTGTGAAGAAGATTCAGTAGTGTTGAATTGGTTTCTGGCCTTCTTTTGCTTTTATTATTGGAGAATAAACACAGTGAAAATTTTATGGTACTTTTCAAAGATGCTAGCAAGTTTTTCTTAAAGTAACAGAAGGAGGTTTCTCCGTATGCATTATAAACCAGGAATTTAAGCTTCAACTTGTAGTGAAATTAAAAAAAAACAACCACATTCTCAAAGGAACCCTTCTCCACTGCTGGTGGGAATGTAGATGTGTGCGGCTCAGTTTGTGATAGCTCGATCTTGGAGACAACGCAAATGCCCATTGACCAGAGACTGGAGAAAGAAGATGTGCTTTTTTTTTTTTTTTAATAAAATGCAGTATTTCTCTGCCGTAAAGGATGACAAGTTTGAGTCATTTATACTTATATAGACACACCTTGAAGACAAAATAATAAGTGAAATAAATAGATCACAGATATGTAAATATCATATCTTTTCTCTGTCATGAGAACCTGTAGAGGTAAATGAGTTCTAGAATGTATGATAGGTTTTGTGGAATAGGAAATATTCAAAGGGAAAGGAATAGGAGAAAGTAATAAGGGGAAAGAATAAATACGATTTAAAAAGAAAAAGAAAGCAATGTATATGGGGGTGGGGGGTTGCAGGGTGGGTAGGGATATGGGTAAAAATGAGAATTAACTGGTGTCATATACTGACACAAATTTCCCAGAGTTGAGTGTGATTGTGAGCTGTCTATAAAATGTACCAATAAAGAAAATTTAAAAAATAACTATGCCTTCAGATGAAAGGCTTACTCTTGTGAGAGTTATTTCCCACTCTGAAGCAGCCCTTGGAAGTGCAGCGCCACAGGCCCAACCCCAGACCTATCAGATCAAAATCTGTATTTTTAACAGAATCCCTGTTTTCTTTGTATGCATATTAAAGTCTGAGGAGCATTCTTTATGATATTGTTTTTCAGTCTCTATAAATCTGTGTGGGCGTGTGTGTAGGCGCATGTGTGTGTGTGCATGTATGTGTGTGTCTGTGTGTGTGTGTTGGCAAGGTAAAATAAGACTAGAGATCTTTTTATACATGTGTTGATGTTGTATACTATTTTCTTCCCTGAAATGCCGTTGAATTATATTCAGGTGCTTTTCCCAAAATTTATATACCTACATTGGAAAAGTCTGTATATCTTAATATATTATATTAGTTACTTGTCTCTTATGGTTAAGACAAAATATTTGACACCTAAAATTAGAAGAAGAAAGGTTCATTGAACTCACAGGTTATAGACACTTCAGTCCATAATCTCCTGGCTCCAAGGGAGGACGCTGCATGTTAGAGGGCAACAGTTCACACAGGGTAGTTCACAGGAGGTACTAGAACAGGGGTACATTAAAAGTGTTTTTCTGATGCTCGACGTGGTGGCTCATGCCTATAATTCCAGCACTCGGGAGGCAGAGACAGGAGGATTGCTGAGTTTGTGGCGGTTTGCCTGCACCATAGTGAGCTCAGGGCCAGCCTGAACTACAAAGTAAGACCCTGTCTCAAAAAAAAAAGAAAAAAAAAGTGTTTTTCTGACTCTTTCCTTTATCCAGACTACTAGGATTAAGGTGGTGCTAACCCAATCAGTGTACTGTTTAGCAATGAGATCCCCCTTACTACCAGTGCCACACACTCTATATTCAGCCATCTGTGGAAAAGCTATGATGACATGAGGCTTTAGGGGAACATCTAGAGACAAACAATAACATTCTGCCTCTGGCCCTCCAAAGACTCATGCACATTCTTTCATGCAAAAGGCATCCAGTCTATCTCTAAGAATTGCCAAAGTCCTAAGAGATTCATAATTGCTGAAAAGTTCATGTTCAAGTTCCCTCTGAGATTTAAGGCAAATTCTTAACTGGAAGTTCCTGTATAAATGAAAAGAAGTTAAATAGTCTCTAAATTCAATGGCACAAAATACATAGTTCTACTCTAAAGGTTACAAACGAGGGGACACAATGCAATGTGAACAAAATAAAATCAAAATCCAGTAGACACCCATTAAATACCACAATTCCACTTCCAGCATCCTTGCTAACTTGTGGCAAGTTTTAAACTCCAATAAATTCTCCTCTGGAGCACTGTCTGTGGTTGTAGATACTATGGCTTTTCTCTGGGGCTGGTTCTCCTCTCTCCATGCAGCTTTCCCCAGCTGATCCCCACACCTGGCTTCTCCTAACTACTGAGGTCTCCACTGCACCTTTGGCTTTATGCCCATAGCTTCATAAATCACCTCACTCTCCTATTTTTTTTTTTTTGAAATCTGAGTGGAACCTTTCTTGATCCCACAACTCTTGCATTCTGCATGTACCTAAAGCCAACGATTTGAGTTGGGAAGTCCCCCTTCTTCTTACAACCCACCCCCAGCCATCTTTTGTACTCTTCTGTTCCTTTCCAGCAATCGAGATCTCCTCTGGACTATCTTTGAAGGCTATAACTTTACTACATCTTTCTTTCTGGTCAAAGTAAAAATGTTTTTCAATTTTTCCGTTGGTCCCTTCACTCTTGACTCTGAACATAAATCTGGCTAAAACCTATAAAAGTATGCATGCTAATGCCTCAACATTAGACTACCCTGAAATTTCTTCTTCCAGATCAATTAATCCAGAGACCTTAATCTTAGTCTCCACCAAAGTCTCTGGACACAAGCAAAATGTAGACAGACTTTCTATCAAACATAACACGCATCGTCCAGGATCCAACAGCCACTATAGTCCTTCCCAGCAGAAGCCTCCTCGGCCTGGTGTTCACTGGCTTTCAGGTCCTCTGAGCTCTGACAGAGTCTCCCATATAGTACAGTTTAAGGAGTTCCTGCTCTACTATTTCAGTCAGCATTTCCAAATCTCCCTTAGCTCTTCTTACAAACTCGTTCCAAAGGCTCGTGGGCCATGTGGCCAGGTAGTGTCACAACAATCCCACTTCTCTGATACCAAGTTCAGTGTTCTTGCTTCTCTCTCCTTGCTAAGGAAAAACACTAGACACCCAACATTGAAAGAGGAAAGGTTTATTTAGCTCACAGTTTGTAGAAACTTCATTCCCTAATCACATGGCTCCAGGACAGGGTAGCATATGGCAGGGGGCAGCTATTCATGGTGCCTCACAGAAGGCAACAAAACAACAGTGGGGCCTTAACAGTGTCTTTCTTCCCCTTTTATCTTAGCCATGCAATTGAGATCAGGTCAGTGCTAAACCAATCAGTGTCCTGCTGTCGTAATCAGGTGCCCTTACTCCCAGTATCACATACCCTAGATCCAGCCGCCTCTGAAAAAGCCCCCTATGACTGCATGAGGCTTTAGGGGGACATCCAGACCACAACTATAAAATCTATCTGAGTAACTTTCCATACAGTTTTTTTGGTTTCTTTATATATCTATGACAAAATCCTTAAAGTTTGTTTATCTCTTCCAAAGTAGAGAAAATCTTATTTTGCTTCAACTGGGTACAGTTTCTCTCAGAATCAAGACATGACTGTGTGATACCTTTGTAGTTAGATATCACATGGATGCAAAATATAGCAAATAGGAGAACACTAGAAATACTGTGTGACAGTTTGAGAGATTCTTTCAGAAAATACAGTAGCCACCCGTCATTTGTCCCTCCTTGCTCTTCATCCGGATGGTTGAAAGTATGGAATTCTCACAGACCGCAACATCATGGCCATGTGCCAATGATGAAACACTGAGGTTCTTACATCTCTGGGTTTATTTGAAAGGAAAAAGAAATAAACCTCATTTGTGCTGAAGTACTGATTATAGTCATGTATTTGTGGACAGTGATAATCACAAGGGAGATAAATTGTACTTTTTAAAAGATTCTGTAAGGGATAATATCATAATTTAATTATTGTTCTCAGTAAACACCACATTAAAATTTTTGAGTAAAATAATTTTAAATAGGTTTTCAAAAGCTTTTGAAATACTTTTTTTTTTTGAGACAGGGTCTCGCTTTGTAGTTTAGGCTGGCCCTGAGCTCACTGTGTAGCCCAGGCAAGCCTTGAACTCAGCAGTCCTCCTGCCTCTGCCTCCTGAGTGCTGGATTTACAGACATGAGCACCACACCCAGCATTGTGGTACTGATTTCTGGTAGCTGTGAGTCACCACGCCTGGTATTGTATGTGGTTACCAGGGATCAAACTCAGGACTTTGCCCTTGCTAGGCAGGAGCTGGAACCACTGAGCTAAATCTCTGGCCCAGAAATATTCTTAAATTAAGGTTGAGAGATAAAATATACCATAACATTTATATGTAATAGGCAAAAAGTTCTTAATATGAATGAAATTTGACCAAGACAATTGAATTTTTGGCTCAATCTGGAAAATATAACTTAAAAGATATTTTGAAACATTACCTACACTACTGACTTCTGAATTCCCTTTACTGTGAAATAGAATTTAGATTTAAAATTTTTTATAACATTTGTATTGTACAATATTTTGTGACACTTGATTTTCATAATATTGGAAATTAGTGCCAAAATGCAACTGTGTACATATTATTAGTTACTCAAACTTTTATGGATTGAGCATAAATTAATTTTTAAACAAATTTTCAATAGGAAATATTTGTATCCTTACATTTGTCATTAATATTTTATGTTTTATGGCATTACTTTAGAATTTCCTCTCTTGCATCTCATTGTTGGGTTGTTAAGAAAAATTTTAGGCATGATTTTAAAAAAGTTTGAGGAGTTCAAATCAAGAATGCGTATATGCTTTCACTTTTTCATGTTTCATAAAGTGACAGAAGAGAAGCAAAACAGAAAAGTTTGAAAAGCTTGTAAAGTCAACTTCATAATAACAGCAAAATATAAGAAACAGTGATCTAACTATATTTACTTTAGCACCTCTCTACAAAACTCAAAAAGCTAATAGACCATGGGTTAATCTTATTTGAACTGTCGTCTTCTAAAGGCAACTGATAAGCACTTAAAATTATATAGCTCTGTGTCAAGTAAGATTACAGAATTAAAGACTTTTTCTATATTCTATCTTTTTGAAAACTACCAACAACAAAGAATCCAAGGAACCAAACAGTAGGATAATCAAAGCTCTCAGTGAACAGCAGAGGAAACATCTACTCTTACAAGTTAAAATACATGAAGATGAAAGGCAAGAAAGGAATGATGACTGACTTCTCATAACAAAACAAGGCAGAATCTCATGAACTAGATGAGAAAAAGGACTACTGCTTATGAGCAAGTCACCTTGATGAGCAGATCGTAGAAATTCTCAGGGGTTGTGGTCCACAGAGCAAAGATTGCACGGGAGGTCAAACTAGATAAAACTTGAGAAATACCTATCAGAGCAATTGGAACTGTAAGAACCTACCTTCTTCCTTTATCAAAAAGGATTTGCGACTTATTCTTGTGCATAGGAGAGGTTGGAGAAAAAAAAAACATGGGTGACTATAGGGCAGTGGGATGAACTGCTGATTAATGGACAACCTCCAGTACAATAACATCTTTTTTTTTTTTTTTTTTTTTTTTTTTTTTTTAAATTTTGGAGGCTTGCAGCAACTTTAAAACCTTAAGAAGGAGATTCGGGGTGATTGGAAGACTCGGAACTATCTCTGAGGAACGAACTGCTGAAAGTTAGGGAGCTCATACCAAAAATAGGGAAGAATCATGCTGCAAAGCCAAAACCAAAATGTATTAGATTTCCTTGGTTAGTGCAGTTTTAGAACATTTAGTTTTGCTCTTGAGAGAAATTTTCAAGAGCAGAGTAATTTCAGAATTACAAGGTAAAAAATGCTGGAGACTAAATACCTGGTATTTTCAGATTTGTGCTTTGAAATCACAAAGTTATTTCCTGAGAAGTACTGTTTGGTGTGTGCTGTTCTAATGACAAGGTATATGTTAAAAATTTCAAGAGAAGTCGCCGGGTGTGGTGGCTCACGCCTGTAATCCTAGCACTCAGGAGGCATAGACAGGAGGACTGCTGAGTTCGAGGCTTGCCTGGGCTACAGAGTGAGCTCAGAGCCAGCCTGAACTACAAAGCGAGACCCTGACTCAAAAAAAAAAAAAAAAAAAATCAAGAGAAATGAATAGCTTGTCAGATCAGCGGGGTACTCTGGATCATGCTTCAGTGTTCAATAAGAGGTAAGTTTCAGTTTCAGTTTCAGTTTTATATTCCAGAGGAGAGAAGGCAAACATTTCTATTCAACAGTGCACGATTATCTGCTTTTAGATGTCCAAAATGATATTAAGAAAAAAGAAATCATGAAATGAATATATGATTAATATAACAACTTCCATTTATTTTTAGGACAACTTTTAATTAATATTCCTTATATACAATTTATTAAAAGATGTTCAGGTCTATTTCCTTTTAATATTCCTGATTTACCTGACTATATTTTTAAAAGATATATCTACTATTTATGTTACTCATTAAATGTTATAGAGGCACTTCATTTACAGAACTGTTGTTTTCATTTATTTGTGCCTAATTTCTACTACAAGAGTATACACTCTTTGAGGACAAGAAATATGTGTTATATTTACAATGGCCCCAATACACAGTTTCTATAACAGCATCAAGAAGCAGATTGACAAAATGTTCATCTAAAATACATTATTCAATTTTAGAAACTAAACATATAAACTGGGTGTGGTAGTTCACACTTATAATCCTAGCACTCAGGAGGCAGAGGCAGGAGGATTGTCATGAGTTCAAGGCTAGGCTGGGCTAACTACAAGGGCCAGTCTGAACTACAAAGTGAGATCTTATTTCAAAAAAAATTCTTTAAAATAATGTAAGTATATAAAGTGATCTCTCTTTTTTTTGGGAAAATGACAGCACAAGAACAACAGGAAATTATTTTCTAAAGACTAAACCATGCATAGGGAATTCATAGCCATTAACATTATAGGTTGTAAACAATTAATAATTAATATTTGCATAAACAGATATTTTTATTAGAAAAACATGCCCTTTTGAGAGTGAAATAAATTTATTTATTGACACTATGAAAGTTTCCAGTAGTGAGCAAGATACAAATATTCACCCTGTCTTAACCCTTACACATATAATATGTCAGGATGAATTAAGAGTGTAGATTTGTCCCGTAGGAAGCATAGAGTTGGAGCTAGGGGACTTTAGGTGTCAAAACCTACTTGAACACTTGCTGAAGATTTTTATGTAACATATTACATATTGGGGACATTTTTTGGCAAGCGTACAGAAGTGAGCTGATCCTTCATTCTTTACAAACTCATGAGATGAAGAAGAACAAATATTTGGCCTTTCTCGGGTAAAAATAGCCTAAAAATGTAACTGGAAGAATATGCTCCAAAAATAAGAAAGAAAAGAAAAACCCTACTCTATGATCCATATGCTTCTTAACTAAGTAAAACTTACTAAAAACATGGAAAGTTATGGAATTAATATTATAGATATAGAACACTTAAACTAAAATATTAAGACTGACTTGCAGATAATTTTTACCAAGGTCTTTATAATCATTTCCTAGAGTTTATAATTATTTCTAAATACTATATAATTTATTCTGCATTCAGTAAAAAAATGTTTCTAATGTATATGAAAATCATGAAACAGGTGGCTTCAATAGCTTTATCTAATATATGACATCCTATTTATTATATAGTCTTAATTATGTTAATGTAAATTAGTATATGCATAAAATGGACAAGATGAATATGAAATGACATTGTAGAGAGGACTATTATATATTGAGCAGTGTGAAAATGAAAGTCTCTTAATTAAAGGTTTTATTTCAAATTAGAGCTCATGGGATGCAATAATAAAACTGTGCTGAGAAAAAATCTTGAGAGGTTAATGTATTGATGCATATAAAGATTTAATTAAATTAATAAATATTGCAAAACAGCAATAGTAGTTGTAATTCAACTCTTATTAGCAGTGTTTGAGCATTCAGAGTGAACCTCAGTGCTCTGTGGTCCCTGACCGATCAAGGTCTTTCCGCTTATCAAAACTACAGAATGCACTGAGGTATTTTACTTATCTTTAAATAGCTTCTCCTCTAAAAAGAAAGAAGGAAAGAAGGAAAGGAAGGAAGGAAGGAAGGAAGGAAGGAAGGAAGGAAGGAAGGAAGGAAGGAAGGAAGGAAGGAGAAAGCAAGTGATGTGGTAGAAAGGTGGTAAATAAATGAGATAATCCTGTCCATACTTTAAGTAGAAACAAAGGAATTATTTGGGGGCCAGACAAATGTAGTGTGTTTATTAGACCAAGCCACAAAGGGGCAGCCCACAGTGTGAATTCATATGCTCAGGACTTGTTTTGGTCCTGAGAAAGACAAAATTTCCTTTTTCATTTTTAAATAGGGTATCTATAGGTTGGACCATGAATTTTCCATATCTATGAAGTTTCATGTGCTTTACATGTTTAACATGTCTCACTGGCCTTAGAGGTGTTTGAGTCTGCAATTTCTGTTTTTAATATTATTCTTTAGTTATCAGAGCTATTCAATCAATAGTTCTGATAACTTTTAGCAGAGTATTTGGTGATCTTTTGTCAAATTTAAAACAATCAAAGATAAAGTTAGTTACAAACCATTTTTTAAATTTAAATATAATGATCTTATAGAATTACAAAACTTTTTAAAGCATATTGGACAAAATACACGGATAAAATTTTTACATAATTATTTTCAGACTTCTACTTTATTCAGTAATATCAACTCATTCTGTAAAACATTTATGATAGCTTAGTAATTTTATTTCACCTCATAAAATATTTACTATTTTTATTCTTTAGCATAAGAAAAATATGAACAATTACTTTGGTATCCAATCATGAGATTAGAGGAACACATAAAAAGCCAGATTACTGAGCAAAGTACACCTAAAATAAGAAGAAAAATAATATTTAGAAACAATGCTTGTCATTTATACCTGACTACTCTGAACAATATTTATGTTATGTTTAATTAAAGTATATCAAATTAATTTTGTTTTATCTGACTTGATCATTAACTTACTTTTTTTTTTTTTTTTTTTTTTTGGCCAGGGTCACGCTTTATAGTTCATACTGGCTCTGCTCTCATTATGGAGCCCAGGCAAGCCTGGAACTCAGCAAACATCCTGCCTCTGCCTCCCACCCGAGTGCTGGGAGTACAGGCGTGAGCCACCACACCGGGCATTGTGGTATGTGGTATTGATCGCTGGTGGGTGTGAGTCACTACATCTGATACTGCTGCATATGGTTACCAGGATTGAACCAGGTACCTTGCACTTGCGAGGCAGCCACCAGAACCACTGAGCTAAATTCCTGGTCCTCACTTACTTATTTTTAATTTCAGTTTGAACTTTATTATCACATTATGTAGCAGACTTTATACCACACTATTTATGGTAGGAGAAAAGAATAGAATGCCAAAATTAAAATCAAGTGCCCAACTCCTCTATGTTTTGACAGTTATTATTTAATTTGTATTTGACTTTCAACTATTGTTTTTTAGTAATAATACAAATACAGACAACAAAAAGTAACAATTGCTTTGGGGAATCTTGTTTGTATTGGACATGTTAAATATTTCAGGTAAATTATATTTAAAGTAGTTTGGCAAACTGACATCAGTTGTTAGGATTGTTACAGTTATCTGTCAATAACTAATCCAAAATGACATTTTGAGTTATAGCTGTCCTTATATAATTCTAAAATGGAGCAACTTTTATCTGTAACTGCTTGTCTGGGGCATTTTATGATACAAGCAACATTTTCAACACCTTTGTCAGATTTCCAATAAAAGTGTGTGGTGATAATAAAACACTCCTGTAAATATTCATTCAGTACAACATATGCAAATAAATGTGTCAGTTCCTTTAAGCTAAACTCTTTCTGAAAGGTTATCTTTGTCATGTCTTCAGAATAGAAACCTGATAAGAGGACAAATCAGTAAACTATTTATAAAACTCTACTTTTAGGCTGATAGTTTTCTAAATCATTATTAGTATTTTTGAATACTTTAACAAGGAAATTCAAAAATAAATGGAATCAATAACATAATTAATTTCAAAAAAATATGCTTCTGTACTGATAATAGACAGATAAGAAAACTATTCTGATTAAATTGGTAGGAAAGACTAGTTGAAAAGTTTAAAACCCAGTGTGATTTTAATAGTGGCAGTAGATATTAAAAGTGAAATCATCAGTGTGATTAAAGTTTGTACTTTCAAATGGATAGATGTTTAGAAAATCCAGGCCAGAGTAACTGACAATGTACTATTGCTGATACTTTCAATATCACATTAACCCAAGATACTTTGCTAATCTCAAAGAACCTCATGGCTCTGTTCAGGTAATCCAAATTCATTAATGCTGCCTCTATGTGATATGTTAAATAGGAAATTGTTCTAAGTCACTCAGATAGTGTTCTTCATGTTATTTTGAAAGAAGTCTCATTAGGTAGGACCTTTTGGTGATAATGAACTGACCTGTCCAACTATACCTGAGAGATTACAAACTGGTCATTGGAGAAAACTCCAGCTCAGAGTCTAATCCAGCAATTAAGATGAGGAAAAAGGTACCACCACTCTCCAATTAATTTCTCTGTGCATCCCTAGATACTTGTAGCTGCTTTTATTTAAGTAGACGGAGGTTAGGGTTAGGCACTCATCTGTTCTTATTCCTAGCTGAAACAACTGCAAACAGGGACCCTTTTCTAGTCAGGAGAAAGCTAGTAAGAAAGAGCTATTAGAATGCTGCACAATCTTTGGAAAGACTTGGTGAAGAATGTGATACACTGTGTTCCCATATCCTCTTCCTTTTATCACTCATCAGATAGCATTGTCTACTGTTGTGACTACACAGGTAACTACGTTCCAAGACCAACAAAATACCTTCTGACCCCCAGAGCTCTTTCCTGAACCATCCATTCCATCTGGACATGATACAGATCTTGCAAGCAGTCTGTGTAAATATGAGCGCATCTTTTCTTCTTAATCATGACTTCCTTTTCCTGACTTACCTCTCTTTTTCTAGCAGCAGTACTCAAGCCAGAGCCAAAGAGACAATTTGCAGCCATCTCTAGTCTGAATGGGTCCTCCCAAATTCACAAGGTGAGATGTAATTGCCAATACAATAGAATAAAGACATAGATGTTTCAGTAGATAATGCAGCCATAGCAGTGGAGTCCTCCTGAATGTATTTGTACCTGTATGTTAAGGGCTGGGGGATCTAGATAGCTCTTTTGTTTTGCACCTTATGAGAATTTAACAAGAGGATCCATGTCAGAGGAGGAAAATTAGACCTCACCAGACTCCAAATCAACTTGCTCATTGATTTTTAACTTTTCAGACTAGAACTGTAAGAAGTGAATTTCTGTTATTTACAAACTAGCCAGTGTAGAATACTTTATGAAAACAAACTGAATGTTCCCTGCAAAGAAAGTAAAAACTTAACTTTCCTCATTCCATACACTATATTTTATCCTTTAAATACATCTCAATCAAGCCTCTTTTACTTTGATTATAAAACATTTTCTTGTGTCAAGTCTTCATTATTTCATACCTGGACTATTAACCACATATTTCCCTGGTCTAATTTTGATGAAATATCCAGAAGTGTTATAAAACTCTACTAATATCAATCTAATCTTGATTCACCATGAATTTCTTCTTCCTCCACAGAATTCAGTCCAGTTTCTTTAATAAATGGCCAGGACATTCTATGCTTTCTGCTTCACAATTAAGCTACACAAAGCCCACATATTTCCCTGTTCCTGATACACCTTTCCTTCTATCTGTTCGATTTCCTTTTTCTGTTAGTACTGTTAACTTGGTAAAATAACCATACCTTACATAAAGGCAAGCCTTTAAAAAACTGGAAAAAATTGTGCAACTTTCCAAAATTTGTAAAATTCTCTTTCCATACCTTATTATTTTGAATTAATAAATTATTTTATCCTGTGGAAATGCAACATTCAGTTTTCTTAGATGAAACTATCCTGTAATACAAGAGGAAAGTACCCTAGGGTTTTCTTTTCTTTTCTTTACCTTTTCTTTTTTCCTTTTCCTTTCCCTTTCCTTTCCTTTCCTTTCCTTTCCTTTCCTTTCCTTTCCTTTCCTTTCCTTTCCTTTCCTTTCCTTTCCTTTCCTTTCCTTTCCTTTCCTTTCCTTTCCTTTCCTTTCCTTTCCTTTC